>CM029128.1:23282280-23542280 GCA_016859345.1 Istiophorus platypterus | reverse complement strand
CCCTCTACTAGATAATATATTGCAAAAAGTTATCTCTATCACTGTCAATGTGGAACATCTGTAACAGCCAAAGAACAATAACACAGAGCTCTGACAACCCCCTACTCTATTCATGTGATACAACTGCTAATCTTCTGAAATTTGTTCCATTTTGCTTTAACCATGCCAGCCCAGTGTTTCCTGCTTAAGACTTGGGTTTAGTGTTGAATGCCTCAGCTCTCATGTTTACCGTTTAACTGACATTTTAAAGGCAAAGTCACATCTTTGGCAAGTCTGACAAAATAACCTCAATGATTTCATTAGGGTGGTTTTATTTTGGGTTTAGAGACAAATAACTGCGATACAAACTAGGGGAGTATGAAAGATGTGAGCATTCAACAGGAATCATAAACCAGCAGAAAGTTGCTATCAATTGCATTTTGGGAAATGGAGGATCACGTGTTTCTTAAGTTTAAAAGACTTGTGAAGCGGGAGGAGAGCTGATCCGGAAGATTGTTTTTCCCATTCTCTTTTATGATTTCAGTTTTTTCTTTATACAATATCCTCAACACTACTCACCATAGAATACAGGACTCTCCCAGAGAGGATGCGGCAGTTTTAAGTATTTCAACTTCGTTTATTACAAAACAGAAATTCTGTCTTTTAGTTTGGGATGGTTGATGGAATTAAATACAGAAGGGCACTATATTTGCTGAATTTATGCAAAACTGATTCTAAATCTAAACTCTACATCTAAAAGTAAATTGATTTAACATGCTAATTGTAAAATCGATTTTCTCAACACTGTAGTTGACATTTTAAGATAGAAGAGTAGATATTTGTTTTCAAAATTTATGTTTGGAGTTGTAGTTAACATCTCCCCTGAAGTGTTTATGTCCACAGGCTTGTAGTTTTGACTTCTTATCAAAGAACACAGTTGTTGATATTTTGTACCAATGATTCAGCCAGGAGAATGTTATGCCTATTGTAGCATTATAAGTATTCTAGATACATAACACATGTAACATTGACTAAAAGTAAAATGGATGTGACTTTTACTTACAGAACTGGTCAAGATACAGTTCGGTACATACATATTTGGATGATGCAGTTTTATAATTTTGCCTCTGTAAACTGCCACAATGGATTTAAATAGAACAGAAAGGCCAGATTAGACTAATGCAGAAAACATCTAAAATAAATAAATAAATAAATAAATAAATAAAAGCCTGCCCAGTTCTGGAACAAGATTTTTTGATAGATTAGATCAAGGTTAACTTGTACCAGAATGACAGGAAGAGAACAGTATAGAGAGGGAGAAGAACGGCATATGATCCAAAGCCACCACATAATCTGTCCAATATGGTGGAGACAGTGTTATGGAATGGGCATGTATGGCTACCAGTGGAATGGGTGATGTGACTGCTGATATAAGTGGCAGGATGAATTCTGTGTATTGTAAAGGGCTCTACTACAACGGACTCAGCATTAGCTTGAGCCATCCCCTCACTATGCTGCTATAGGCCAAGACTACCGGGGGACTTCTCATGATACACCAAGCTTTCCTTTCCTTTCCACCGCCGCCTCCTCTCTCCCTGTGCACATTAACACCTCAAAAATGCTTGTGACTGTCGTCCCTCTCTCCCGCAGTTTTGTGCTTTCTTGTCTCTCTCCTCTTCCTCCTGTCGCTTTCTGCAGGTTTTTCTGATGCTACTGAGTCTGGATCCATGGTTACAGACCATCTACTGCCCCATGAGCCTGATCAACACCAGCTGCTTTAATTATCATGATTGCTACTGTTACCATTTCATTTATCCTATTAGTAATATTATTAGCCCTGTTAGTATAACTATAGTATATATAGCTATTAGTCCCATTATTGTGCTATGGTCTCTGTCCTCCCTCCTGCCCCCGTGTCTCTCTCTCTCTCTCTCTCTCTCTCTCTCTCTCTCTCTCTCTGTCTCTGTCTCTGTCTCTGTCTCTCTGTCTCTGTCTCTGTCTCTGTCTCTGGGTGTTAGGTCTCTGTAAATATTAACTATAGAGTCTGGTCTAGACCTGCTCTATGAAAAATGCCCTGAGATAACATCTGTTATGATATGGCGCTATATAAATAAAGTTGAATTGAATACTATCTGCTCAGATTCAGCCAAATGCTGTAAAACTGATAGGACCTTGCTTCATGTACAGATGGATAATGACCCAGAACATACTGTTAAAGCAACTCAAGAGCTTCTCAAGGCATAGAAATTGAATATTCCTCAGTGACTATGAGTCACCTGACCTCAACCCAGTTGAGTATGCTTTTCACTCACTGAAGATATAACTGATTAAAATATTGTCACCATTCAAATACATAGTTACTTAACTCTATATCCGCCTATGCTGCTTACGGTTTTAAAGACGATACCTGTTACCACTTTCAGTAATTCATAAGACGATGCCATTCTTGTACACCAGTAATAATAATTTAGTTTTTTTGAAAAAATGAACACATTCAAATACGAAATTCAGGACATTTATGAATATTTTTTGTGTGTGTCAATCTAGTCCAGGGAGCTAGAAATTGCTGTGTACTGGAGAGACTGGCGGGCATTAAGTGGGGTGAAGTTCCTGCGGCTGGAGGACTTCCTGGATAACCGGCGACACGGCATGTGTCTCCAGCTGGAGCCTCAGGGCATGGTCTTCATTGAGGTTCTCATTTTCCTTTCTAGCCTAAAGTTCTATTTTCTTTACTCTTGGAACATCTGCATAATGAAACTACACTCAAATCATCTCTGGGCAACACTAAATAATAAACAATTCAAAGATGTTGCCATCAACCTTTCTTCAGTATACTCTTTCTCTACTCATTAATTTCTCATTCCAGAGTTGCCTTTATTTTTAAGGAAAATTAATGCATGGATTCTTGCATTATAACTTCTACACCATAATATTAGTATCAGTAAATCAGTATCTTGACAATGTTTGTTTTTTTTGTTTTTTTTTTTAATTCTTTGTCTTCTGATATTTCAGCAAGCAACAGGGAATGAAAGTCACAAAGGATGGTGTTTTGTCTAAATAATTCCAAGCAGTAAACATTTTCGCAGTGATACAGCCACTGATACCAATGCTGCAATAGTCCTCTGTTCATTTCCAGGTGAAATTTATCAATCCTGTCATTGAGCGCTGTTCCAAACTCCAGAGGCAAAGAAGAATTTTCCCTAAAGAAAAAGGTAGCAACTTTTATTCATATTGCATTGAATCAGTTTTTCTTCTTTGGATTTTATGTATGTTTTAAATATAACTGTATTACCAGATCTTGTTCAAGAAATTATTTTCAGGCTTGTTTCTGTCAGTAAGATTATGGTGTGGATTTAGATTTAGTCTTGGGACCTAAATTTGCACTGATTGTACAGTTGTTTAATTGCAATTAAAACATAAAAAATGCTAATTGAACACAGATTAAAAAAAAAAAAAAAGATTTGTAAGGATATGTATGTCAGCAAAAATCCATGCAAGAACAAACCTTTAACAACTACTAGACGACTATATCATATATGTGCAGAAATTCCCTAAAATACTGTTTAAAATCTGTCAGTATGTATTTCAGATTGCATCTCCTTTTTTGTCTCCATTTCTCCTCAAAGGGAAGGACTTCCTGCGTGCTGCCCAGATGAATATGAACTTTGCTACTTGGGGCCGCCTGATGATGAGCATACTGCCCCCCTGCAACTCTCTGGAGCCCATGAGTCCTCCATTAGCAGGCCCTAACACTGGCGCCAAATCTTCTACCACTTTGCTTTCACAGTAAGACTCCTTAGTGTCTGCTTTGACCCAGAAACATCTCTTCATCACATATATGAAAGAACTGTTTCATAAGTGAGCTGTGCAGTGCTTTGCTTTGCTTAGCTTTCCTCAGTGACTTGAGGCTATTTTTCTGCCCACTACTATTATCTGAGACGAGAGAGAACGTGACTTTAGTGGAGGGCTGAAGCAACATTTTCACTGACCTGCAATCAGAGTTAAGTCAGACACATTGGTTTAATGATAATGATGATATATAAATGAGAATTAGGAATGGATAACAGTGTTGATATTGTATATTTTTCCAATCCAAACCAACAGTGAATGTATCCTAATAACTACTATTGTGTGTTTATCTAAATATTGATGTATCTTCTTTTGTGCCACATTGCTTGCTGTCCAAAATCTATTAAAAACACTCCAATGAGCCACTGTTGCACTGGATGACCTCTTCCATCCTTACCATGAACATGCACAGTAAAGTTTATTTGTCTCATTCCCACATACACCATCCTGGTGCCTCACTAGAGACAGACCCATTAGAAAATAAAAATGTGGATTAATCCCTGCCGAAATGGTCCCAAACTTGCATTTATTTCCACTTTTTGAAGATTTATTGTATGTCTTAAATGCTTTTAAAGACAAGTACATAAAACCTTTCAAGAGTCAAAAATAGACAGCAATCATTGAAATAATGCTGACAAAACAAATATGACATGCATTTTATATTGTGGCAATATGTACAATAAGTTGTTTTGAGAGAATAACTTTCTGAAAGTTTGTAGATTCTAATCAGCAAAACCATAAGACAGCATTAAATTTTGACACTAAAGCTTACATTACAGAAATATGGCAGTGTAGTGTGATATGCAGACCTCTTGTGTTTTTGTTTTTGTTTTTCCTTCAGAGAACCTTCTGCAGTGAGTCTACATTTTGCTGAAGATCAACCTGAGAGATCTCCAGATAACACAAGAAAGAACACAAAAGACTCTCCAGTGGTAAGCAAGTCAGATTGTCTGTCACAGTAACAAATGAATTATTATTGAGAATAGTTATGAAGATTAATAACAGTAAAACAGGGCCGATGGCAAAGAATACTTACCTTATAAATGCCAAAACCGTGCACATAACCTATGGCAGTGGTTTTGTTCCACCATTTTGTTCCATCCATCCACTGATGTGTCGGTTATGTCTATTCTTTTTACCCTACTGAAAAAAACAGTCTCCTAATGAAAACAAGAGTCCAAAGCCAAAGAAACAACCCTCCATCCATCCACCTCCACAGTAAGTCAAACTGAATGGGGAATGTGGAATTTCATATTTTTGTTTGGAATTATTTTGAGGGTTCTCTCTACAGTCCCTGAAATACTTTAATATATTTTGTATATAGGAAGCTAAGACTACATACATTAGTGAGAGAGTAAAAGATATATTTGTAAAGTTAACAATTCACCCTGACATCTAATAAACCACAAGAGTCTCTCAATGTTCTACATATATATATGCCTCCAATGTGTAACAATGAGAGTGTAAGGGTCCATGGAGATCTGGGGTTGAGCCTTGATATAATTTTATTTTCCCTGGGGACTTGCATCAAATCAAGTCAAATTTATTTATAAAGCATATTTAAAAACAACAGGAATCGACCAATATATGCCTTACATAGAAAGTTTTATAATGCAGTCAAATAATTAAAATATTCAAAAACAAAACAGAATAAATGTAACAGTAACAGACAATATAATACAATTTTTTGTGACATTAAAATTCAAGGGGATTTAGTAATTTTAAAAAGGCAGGTTTGGCTTGGATTTAGAAGTGGTGATAGATGGGAACGATCTTTTAGTCAGTGGTAAACTATTCCACTGGTTAAAAGTAACCAAGCCTTTTCAATGGCTGTTCTCAAATTTTCACTGGGAGTGAAGAACAGAGAAAAGTATCTGATCAGAGGGTCAGAGGGGTCTGGATATAGAATACAAACTTAAGAGATTGGAGAGCCAAACCATGCAGTCCTTTAAAAAGAGAGAATCTTGCATCAATACTATATTTGACTTGTAACCAGTGACTGGGAGGCCAATATAGGGGAGATGGGGTCTCTCTTCTTTTTGCTATTAAGGAGCCTCACTGTTGTATTTTTGAACCACCTGCAGATGGACAGGAAAAAGTGACTCCCACAGGAAGGGAGCTGTAGAAATGGGGACATTGGGTAATAAACGCATTTAGCTCCAAAAGAGAGAAATGTTTTTTTTATTTTTGCTATTTACCTAATGTAAAAAAAGCTACTGTCATTGACACAATTTATTATTGTGAAATTTAAAGAGTCAAGGAATATGCCAAGATTTCTGGGAGATGGCCACAACTGCATGTAAATTTTAAGAACAAAAAACTCTTAATTTGATTTTAATTTAGCTGAAGGAAGTCTGTGGACATCTAGCATTTAATATCCTCTAAACAAGAGACTGAAAATTAGAGTTTTATTTGGTGTCAGTGGGAAGTACAGTGAAACAGGGAAACTTAACTTCATAAACTATTCCCCAGTAGAAACATATGTGTGACTAATAAAATGTGACCTAAGATGGAGCCTTTGGTTGTACACCACAGGAGTTGGTAGAAGATGAAGCTGAAAAAACATTGATCATAACTGATAGCGCAGAGATGAAGATTTGTTTGCAGAAGACAAGGCTGGAAATTCAATTTCCCATCTCAAAACAAAGTCAAATGCTCTGAGAAGGGGCTCCAAGGACATGTTAGCTGAATTTTGAGGAGGACATTGTTGCTAAGGGAGAAGAGCTCAGATTAATGGAGCTCAGTTCTTGTGTACACATGTCATGTCTAGTTGAATATTCATGTTGACTGTGAATAAATTTAATTTACTTTGAAGGTAATTCTAGGTTTTAAATTTAACTACTGAGACCTGAGAACTGCATAAATCCTTTCTTTGATGAGGTATTTGTTAAATTCTGGCAATAAGAAATATACATTGAGTGTCCTTTGTTTATGTTATGAGTGCAGAGAACACAGTTCAAAGTAGAAATTTGAAAAATATAAACTTGCTAAATATTTATGTACTTTTATACTCATGCAGCAGGAATGAAGGGCCAAAGATGGAAGACTTCCACTGTATTTCAGTTCTGGGAAGAGGTCACTTTGGAAAGGTACACACATATGCAACTTGCTGTCTTGTGTGCACCACCTGGCAGTGTGCACTTCCAGAAGCAGTGTTTTGACCAGAAAAGCTGAAAAACTCAGTGACAAATGAATCTCAGTTTTAGACACAGACCATGTAACTTTCTTATGTCATTCATCTTATTTCCTGTCAGCTCTCTTTTTTTTCTAGAAATGTTTTACAAAAAAGATTTGAAGGTTACAAATGTTTCTCCTCTATGTTCTAACTGATCTAAGGTGCTGCTAGCAGAGTATAAGAAGTCAGGTAAACTGTATGCCATCAAAGCCCTGAAGAAAGGAGACATTGTGACACGTGACGAAGTTGACAGGTGAGAAAACTACTTTGCTAGTTCCTTTGGAATGTAATTATAAAGTAAATACTTTCTACTTCACCACTATGTTCCTAATGGGTAGGATCTAAATATGTGACTGCATCTGCCTGTATCACCAAGCAAGTTCATCTTAGTCTGGCTGTCTATGGCTTACCTGGCTTCACTGAACCTAATATCCGATGTCCTGGATAACCGGTAGCATAAGGCCGGTTATGAACTGGATCTATTTAATCTGGGTTTACATAATATACTATAAGCATCTTCTTTTGGATTGATAATTATGAGCAAAATTATTAGAACCCTAAATGAAGAAAATTGTTCTCATTCAGTAAATTAAATCAGTAATTAAATGTGTTTGGTATTTTCAATATCCTCAGTACTATAGATTCAGTATTCTTTGCTCATATCAAATTTTTCTCATGATGTAAAAAGTATTATGAATCAAAAAAGGTAGACATAACATCAGACTGTTTCTGCTGCCAAAGCAGGGAGGAAAGGAAAAGGGGTGTATGTCTGATGGGTTCTATTTGGCTGAAATTATGCATTTATAATTTCCTTGGAGCTAAATCCCAATGTGGGGATTATTTTTCCCTTAAAAGACAGAAGTTTTAATTGTTTCTTCCAGTTATCACAAAGTCATCTCATATCATCACAAATTTATGATTTTGTTTGGTCAACTACCCAAACAAATTTTTTTAGTATTCCTGTTTTAAACCCAGGCATAGAAAGACTGGAACAGCAAAGTTATTCTACTGACCTGCTGACTTATAAGATATCTGATTATTGCTTGTCAATTTATTGTAAATCTAAAAGCCTGAGACAATTCCAGAGATAACTGGATAACACAACAGTCTAACATCATGGTACAGGCCAGTGGAGAAGTGTTTGTTTTGAATGAGTTATACTGTTTGAGAAATGTAACTTGTCAGATGATAAGTAAACTGACTTGAACATCATCAAAGAAAAATATGGAGTTGGTCATTTCTTGCATTAACAAAATTTTTAAAAAGTTAAGGGGTCTGTATACTTTCCAAATGCACTGTATCTAGGCTGCCTCATACAGTTGTTAATGTGCAAAAAAATGGGCAATGCATGCTTAAATACCCAGCATATCATTAGTAACAGCTTGGTATGTTTGTGTTCAGCCTCATGTGTGAAAAGAGGATCTTTGAGGTGATCAACGCCTCACAACATCCTTTCCTGGTGAACCTTCATGGCTGTTTTCAGACTACAGACCATGTGTGCTTTGTGATGGCCTACTCCCCAGGAGGAGACCTTATGACACACATTCACAACAGCATCTTCTCTGAGAAACAGGCCCGGTGAGCAAATATCAATCACTCTAAACCCCAGTCAACTGATATGCAGCAACAATGTAGGATGTTGGTATTTCTATATTATCTTCACTTCTCTGTTTTAAGGTTTTATTCATCATGTGTGCTATTGGGTCTGGAGTTTCTCCATCAAAACCAGATAGTTTACAGGTGAGTCCTTTTGCTGTTTTTGGAACAGTATTACTTCATCCCTAGCTGCATGTGGGAAGCATGTAGCATAATTTGGTCTCTGTCTATTTGTGTCTGTCTGTAAGGGATCTAAAGCTGGATAATCTGCTAATGGATGCAGATGGTTTTGTCAGAATAGCAGACTTTGGCTTGTGCAAAGAAGGTAAGACATTATTAAAGGTTTTAATGTCATTTTACAAGGGGCAGGAAAAGTCGAACTCTTACTGGAAGCAAACCTTTTTTTCCCATAATAAATGGCAAGTAAAAAGAGACTATCATTGTTTTTTGTTTTTTGTTGTTTTGGTTTTTTTTGGAAGCAGTCTATACTGTGTGAAATTATAATGCAATTTGTGTACCATGACTTCCATATCATGGAATCAGTTGTCTTTTGACCGGATTTTATGTATACAGGAGGTCTGGTGATGTCATACTGTAACTTATTTTAAGTTTTAAGTTTTCTGTCATAATTCCATGTTGATTTTAATGTGCAAAACAGAGTAAAACTATGTTTATTTTAATGGCACTGATTGACAAGTGTGTAATCACTCTACAATGTGTAGGTATGGGCCACAGGGATCGAACTTCAACATTTTGTGGCACACCTGAGTTTCTCGCCCCAGAGGTCCTGACAGACAACAACTACACTCGCAGTGTGGACTGGTGGGGACTAGGGGTTCTCGTCTTTGAGATGCTGGTTGGGGAGGTCGGTATAATCATCAATGTTAACTGCCAAACTGAGTCATGCAAAAGTCTCTGTGGGGAAGTGCAAGGCTGGATTACCAAATGCGTCAAGTGAGCAGCTATTCCAGAGCCACTAACTCTCAGGGGCCCCAAAGGCCCTAGTTTCACTGTGTGGCAGTTAGTGCTTGAGTTTGATTAATTGCATATTTGCACCATTAAAGCACAATATAAACTGAATTGGCCCTGAGGGTATCTCTGCCATATTTACGTGACCTTGAGGCCTTATCTTGTAGAAAGTCTGTGTGAACGTCTCGAACTGTTATACTTGCATGGTAATCAAATTGTCACAAACTAGCTTCGGGACAGGGGAAACGGTTAAAAGGGGCCCAAAAGAGTATTTTTTCCAAGATCCACTTAGTGTGGTAATCCAGGCCTGGTGCACTGGTATTTCTTCAGGAAGGTAGAATCTGCAGGCCTTTTGTCTGGTCATCGAAAACTAAAATGAGTGCTTAGCAGTCTGAGACAGGCAAATTGAGTACTTTCCAGACTTAGTCTTTTTAGTACCAGATTGTCTCTTGAAACAAAAAGAAACAGTGGTTCCATGCTGGGATGCTGCAGAGAGATAATGACAGAAATCTTATACTTAACACTGTAACTTTGGAATATAACTGCTTGACTCGTCCAATTCAGGCTCATATCAGCCACTGCATACTTGTGGAACTTTTTTTTGCACAGGACTGGGACTTTGGATTTTGTCCCCCATCTTTTATGTTGGGACTGAATTAGGAAGGGATCTCTTTGTGGCCAGTTGGTCAGGATAAACAATGAAAGCCAGATCAATAGCAGGAACAGAATCTTGTAGATGAGCACTAAGATTGTGTTGCTCTGTTCTTTCAGTCCCCCTTCCCAGGTGATGATGAGGAAGAGGTGTTTGACAGCATTGTCAACGATGATGTGCACTACCCTCGCTTCCTTTCTCCGGAGTCTGTGTCCCTCATTCAAAAGGTTGGTGTCCCACGAGATGAATCTGAATTCACCTCAGTAGTTTTCCTTATAATCTTTTTTAGACTACAAAGTCATTCTGTTGTGTTAAACCTTGCAATCATAAATCAACATAATGGATTTCAGTCAACATTTGATTAAACTACAGGGCTCTAAGTGATTTGCAGGTTGCATGTCCTGTTGTACTGATTCCGCTCCATTGCTCTCACTGCATTTCAGCTGCTGCAGAAAAATCCAGAGGCAAGACTTGGAGCAGGAGAGAAAGACGCCCTGGAGATCAAGAGAGACAGATTCTTCCAGGTTAGTCCGAAAGAAATTGATGCTACTTCAAAACTATGTCTTCTGATGGCTGCTATGAAAAAGATCTGAAATCCTTATGAACCAGTTGAATACATTTTACTTGTACACCAACATAGGCAACAAGACAGTACATCACAGTGCTCACTGCATATTGAATTTAAACCATAATGGCAGGTTTTTGCTCTTTATAAACCCATTGTCTGTTGACAGGGAATGGACTGGGATGCTCTCCTGGCCAAAAAGGTGAAGCCACCGTTCCTGCCACTCATCAGGGCACCGCAGGATGTCAGTAACTTTGATGAGGAGTTCACTCACCTCAAGCCAGTCCTCACCCTCCCACGAACACCCTGCATCCTCACTGCTGAGCAACAAGAAATCTTTGCTGACTTTGACTTTTCTTTCATGAGTTGACCAAAGGGATCAGCCTCATCATTGTCAAAGGTAGCTTGTGTACCTAATTTTATTGACATTAAGGGCCTCTGATTCAACAAAGTTTAGAAAGTAGAGTCTTGCCTTTTTATGTCCACATTTCCAGGAACACTTGATCATTTTGGCCTGTTTACTGCACACTACAAAGTTCTTGAAATACTCAGTTCTCCAGCCTGGCTCCCAGGCTGTCACCTTTGACTGCTAAATTTTGACTCTCTCTGGTTTTGATTTCATGATAGAGCATTTACTTTTTTAAATTTTTGTCTCCCTGAGATTTATTTTGAGCATTGCTTACTCATTGTAAAGTACTACTTTGTAAATATTTGATCTAAATGAAGAAAATTGACTTTGAAGGTCAAAGCATTAAATGTACCTTTTGCTACTTGCTATAATAGATGTCCAATAGATTTCCATCTATTGTTATCTAACCTGTTAAATGTAATGGGGATGTAATATACTGGAAATAGCCAAATTATTAATTTAAGTTGACAAATATTTCTCAATCAATACATTTGTATTTGGACTTTTAAAATAATACTGTCATGAAGATTATGCTTGTATATAAGAAACCAGCCTGTATTAACATTGTACACCAATTGAAGGAAATATGAATGAATAAATATAGATCTGCTGGACACTGAAAGACCAGGAAAACTCTTCAGGAAACATTTATTTACTGATATAGTATTTTCAAAGTGGTAAAAAACATTGCACGACAATATTGCATATAATTCATAAAAAACAGAACTAACAATGACTGAATCTAATTAGAGGCAATCTGAATTTTGTCCAACACAACTGCTGTACATGAAATTCAACACATTTATTGCTGTCTCACAGGGATAGTATTGCACGAGGAAAAGCTCAAATGAAAATACCAAAAAAGTATTGCACTCAAACCTTTCTACTTAGTCTCAGCTCCTGCTCCAGAGTATTCTTCTAGTTACGCTATTAAAACACTCATACAAAAATCTATAGATATGTTCTGGTTTAAAATAGTTTAAAATTACATAAAATATAAAATGGCTTGAAATGCTGTCCATTGAAAGTCAAAGCATCCTGTACATCGTGGTTGGATTAAATGCTGCACACGCTCAAATTTCAAATCAACTGCAAAAATTAAAGATTCTCCCATTTGGTCTGACAGCTCTTTTACAGACAAAAGCTGTTGGAAGTCAACCCTGTAAAACCTGTGCAGACTAAATACGACTCAGCAGTTGCAGTGATTTTTCACATGAAAAAAGAACAGAATGAAAGTTTACACTAAAAATGAACCAATTTTTAAAAAATTTCCAACTTGTTCGTCAGTATCTGACTCCAGTGAGAGAAACCATAATAACATTGGATCTGGATTGTCAAAACATACCACTAAAACAAATACTTTTACTCAAATGTTGATACAATAAACAAAGATTTGGTCAATAAGAGTTTATGGATACCTTCACCTGGTATCTTTAAACACATCTTACAATTGTCTTTTTAGAGAAATGGAATATTTGAATTATTCTAACACACTTCAGCAATTGTAAGAATAAGGAGAAATGGCTGCAGTGCTGGTAACACACTGTCTACAGTGATATTAACTAGGAGCAGATATCTCATTCTGAGGAAACAAGACTAATTTTATTTTGACGGCCATGCCTTGGGGAGAAGAAGAAAAAAACTGGAAAGCAGAATAATTTGGAATGCAGCAAAAGCAAGATAGCGCAAGCAGTCAATCCACTGCAATACTAAACTACTGAGATGTTTAAGAAGATGTTTTAAGAAATGTTTAAGAAGAAGGGAAATGTTGCAGAATTATGGTATATCAACACAAGTGCCTATATAAAAGTAATCTGCACACAAAAATATTTTACCCCCTAAAATCATGGTCAAGTGTGGGATCCCCAATTCAAGCGAGGTTGTAGTTTAGTGAAATCTAGTCTTTTCAAGTTATTCAGTCTGTTAATGCTTGTCATGTGGTCCTAGACTTGGTCGCTGCCCTCCCTGAAGTACACCTGCTCCCACACCACTGTTCCCCATACGCAGAAGAAACCCCAAAGATTGTGGAAAGTGCCACGGTCAAACGGGTTTTCATCTGTGCCGCAGTGTTTGAGGTAGGAGATGCGGTGGCGTGACATGAACTCCCAGGTGGTAGTGTTTAGTGACACCAGATAGAGATGGGAGCCCAGCAAGAGAAAAACAATGAGCGACAGCATAGCCACCAGCGTGACCACAGCCAGCAGCATGCCATTGGTACGCAGCCACAGCTGCCAGGTGGTTGAGTAACTGAAACCTGTCCTATTGAAACAAGCAGGAAAGAAACAATTTTTAGAGGCTTTACAGCTTCAGCATAAACCTTTTAGCAGAGGTGATTGGTGACAGTGTTGCTCTCACCAGGCAATGTGCAGCCCCCACAGCAGCACCAGTAGCTGGACAGCAAGGTAAAGCACAAACCAGCGGTGGTTCCTCTCACCAACACAGTTCTCAATCCAGGGGCAATGGTGGTCGTAACGCCGGACACAGTGCTGACATGTCTGGCAGTGCTTTGATCTCATTGGCTGCTACTTGGAGTAAAGGTCATTGTATTAGAGGAAACATATTGTATATAAAGAGGTCCACATTTAAAAAAAAAAAAAAAAGAATTGTGCTGACTGGACTGGAAACATTATTTTCTATTAACACTGCTGTTAGTAGCCAGGCTTGATTTAAACAAGTCTGGTCAGTCTTGTGCAAAAAAAACAAACAAAAATGAGCAAATGCCATTCACTAAGTCCAAGTTGTGGTTGACAGCCCTGGAAAAAATCTAGAATGAGATTTATATTTTTTAAATTTTTTTGTAAAACTTTTTCGAAGGTCAAGAATATACTTTAAAAAAAAAAGTTCAAAATAACTTAGTACAAGACAAAAGGTGACAAAAATATCTCACTCACACTCTACTGCATAAAATATGATATATTCTAATATATTTTGAATATAAAATATAAGAACCATCTTTATGAGAAAAGATGGTGATAAGTGAAATATCACCATCTTTTCTCTAGGTGTTTTAACCTGAATGAAAGTTTTAATTCCTGAATTAACATCCAGATGCCATATTAGCCCATGGCAGTATGCAGACCTAGCAGGCAGCGTACCTGCAGCAGACAGTGGCCACAGCGGCGCTGTCGCAGGGATTTGTTGGCAGGTGGGATCATGTCCTGCTGCTCCTCAGTCACTCCCAGTGTGAACTGCCAGAACACAGAAGACAAACTGGTCAAGAGGGCCACTGCCTGTTTTCAGGTTAAGCTTTTATCATGACCCTGTTGCACTGTTTGTTTGCACAAACATGAAAAAAAAAGCATCTCATAATCTAAATTAGACTAAATTTGCAGTTTTTTCCCACAGGTCTGATGTACACATTCTCCTGGGTCTTTATCACTGGATATTTATCAGTGCTGATGTAACCAATACAAACTTCTTACAGTTTTAGATTACATCTGATATTCTTAAATATCACCTTCTCTGGCATAGATAGAGATGTATGGACTCTACTTTGCAACACAATACATCTGCAAGGCCATGAGGAAGTCAGACTGTCAGTACTGTCAGCTGAAATCAATATACGTTTTCCAGGTCAGAGAGGTCATTCTTGTACTGGAATTAATGTAAATTAAACAATTAAAGACAAAAAAGACCACCTTCTGTTGTTTACTTGAGAAAATATGGGTTGTAACTTATTATAATTATAACTATTACAATTATTACATCTTTAGCTTTACAGTGTCCAAAACATTCAGCCTTTTTCAACTGGCCACATGTACAACTACCTTCACAAATGTTATAAAGGTGCCTCTTCAAACTATTATACAAACGGTCATATGCGTAGTGGCAGAAATATAGCTAGGATCATTAATAACCTGCAAATCACTGTCATCAGACAAGATGAAGCCTGGGTCCATCAGAGAGACACCGAAGTAGAGCAGCACCGAAACCAGCACCAGCATGACGAAGAGTACAGGCTGGACGAGCTGGCCTGTCTCCTCCTGCTTCCTCAGCTCTTCAAACAGAAAACACGGGGAAATGTATTTCAACCCAGCAAAACTCACCCGAGTCCTGCTGAGGGATCCCAGGATCAGCTGGGACCCCAACAGGTGCTCCTACCCAAACTCACAAAGTTTAATTCATAAATCAGACAGTGTAAAATCTGATCCTTAGCTAACATCAGTATATTTGCAATTGTCATTATACATTAGAGAA
Source organism: Istiophorus platypterus (assembly GCA_016859345.1). NCBI lineage: Eukaryota > Metazoa > Chordata > Actinopteri > Istiophoriformes > Istiophoridae > Istiophorus > Istiophorus platypterus. The sequence goes on along the minus strand of CM029128.1, from coordinate 23,526,889 downwards.
TGTGTTTGAAATTCCGCATATCATTTCCATCTTTACGCCTACGCCTACATATCATGTAGTGCTGTAACGTTAATGTGTCGAGAGGCTTACCTGTATCATGTAGGAAGAGTATTAACGTTATGACCCATGTCAGAATCACATGAGCTGTTCTTACCAGAAAGCCTGAGCCAAAAACATTTTTGAACATGTTCCTAGCATGTTAAAGCGTCCATCACCTGTGGACCGGGACGTTCACACCCACAGGATGGTCAGTGACCAATTACCTATTAGCTGATGAAATAAAAGCTATCCAGCGTTCAGAAACAAACCGCTGTCACTTTCCCGTTAATGTCAAAAGAAAGCATGCTGTCAGAGCTAGCTGACTTTAACGTCGTCAGGAAATGAATGGTTATATTGGGACCGTCTGCGCTAGCCTGCAGTGTTTACGTTACTAGCTTCGCGTGATTATGCAACGATTGAATGAAATATGAGTCGAAAAATATACTTAATTTTAAGCCTATTATGTTAGATCTAAGTGTCAAAAATTCCGCACTTGTAATGCATTTCATCCGTCTGCTCGGTTTAATGTTTTTGTTTTTTGTTTTCATCCCTTTCCAGTTTCGGCAGCGATTGGCCAACCTCAGTCACAAGACAATCCACATACGGTGGCCGGGAAGGACAATAACACTCTAGTAATATTCTGAGAAGAGGCACATTGTGACTGCCTGGTGACCTCAGAGATAGAGCAATGATTTCAGACAAAATACTTTGAAGACAGTAATAGTTCGTTCGGTCCAACTAAACTGGTCCTTTTTTCATTTAAATAGATCAATAGCATGTCTGCAGTGAAACTATACATTAGACATAATTTAATAACTAGTTATCCTCATAAAATCCAGCTGTCACCCTTATTTGTGGAATTTTAATGGTCTAGTTGAGTGGAACACTTTTGATGGTAATGTACCCTGCATGTAAGAAAACAATACAAATATGTTTAAGTTAATTTTTGTGTGTCCAAATGCATCCATTCGTTTAGCTCACTGAGTGTTTGGTTTTCGAGTACTCTGCAACTGTTTCTAATGAATCAAATGTCAGTGTGGTTAGATTGAAATGAAAGTAAACTGTAAAAAGTGATCAAATGTCATGGAGTTAATAGCTGGGCTACTGTAGTGTGATTAAAAATAAATGATCACACACAACTTCAAAACTTGTTTACTTAGTCTGAAGGTCTAGCCTTAATATGGATTTGGACAATGCCATTACCTGCATTCACATGTTCTTATCAGCTGGACACTAAGATCAAGGGATCTTGATCCTGTCCAGGTCAGGGAGTTCTTTTTCCCATGTATTCCAGGCTGATTTGATGTTCACTGGTAGAATTTGGTCATGCCACTTTGGTTCCTTTAAACACAACTATTGTAGCAGAATCTAAGAATGGGTGGTGAAAGGGATGAGGGAAGTGAGGGGAATCGTTCTGGCTGGCTAAGTTTACACATTACACATTTCTGAGGATCAGGAAATGGTTCTCTAGTGGTTGGTACCTGTAGCCAGAAGTATCAGTAGTACAGTGCCAGACAAGCCCAAGAATTCCTCAATTAAGCCAGAGCTCTGAGGAGGCAAACTGAAACTCTGATATTAAATGTTGGACCTTAGGACAGTTACAGGCTTGATGGAAAATTTTAAATCCACCTTGGGCCAGAAAGTAACATGTTGTCCAACAGAGCCTTTAACATGGCTCTGTTGGACAACACACAGTAAATGGCAGAGCAAGGGCTACAAGCAAGTGGCAAGTGGTCCCAAAAAGATCAAATCTGCCACTCATTTAAACTTGTAGGTTTATACTTCTCCACAGGAAATGGTGGAGGGGTTTGTCATCGGGTAGAAAGAAGTCTGATGGGAATATTTTGAAATCTCTACTAATGGCACTGCCTGAAGTGCAGGACAACTTTGATCAGGGAGGAACCGAAAACTGGACCAGGAAGGAGATACTCAGACTATAACCTTAGTTTTTTATGAACAGTTGAAGACAAGGCAATGCTAGCCATCATGCACCACTAGAGAATAAAAACAGATAACAAGCTATGTGTAGGCCACAGCTCCAAAGCTGAGCATCTCTTTGGAAGATGCTGTAGGATTTCCATGATTTTTTGTGGCTCAGCACAATAATTTTCAGAAGAAAATATTCCTCCAGACCACTGAATTACCACCTAGCTCACGATATTTCTTTGTAGAATATCATTAAATACTCTCATATGTAGCCTGAAACAGCTTAATCAGGTAGAAAGAGAGTACAATGTTTTAATAAAAGAATGGGAGAGGATACAAGATATAGTATTTAGATTATATTTTTGTTAGATATAAAACAAGACAGTAGTTATTTTGTTTCCATAACTTGTTGCTTTTCCCTTATTTGTTTTCAAGTAATCTCATCACATGAGTAGCCCTTACAAAATTGACAATTACATTAGATGCATGAAATTGCAGTTTTATAAGATTATCATCACACAAAGGTCCAAAAATGAATTTAAGCACTTTGGCTGAAAATACCCAAACATTTCCATGAAGGATTGTCTTCTCCATGCTGTTCTGCGCTGTATTGCCGTTAATCACATACTACTCTGTTGATCAGAGAGATGTTTCTGAGCCTGCAGCTCTTTGGCCTGTTTTTTACCCAGAATGAAAGGCGTTTGCAGTGTCCTCCCTTTCAGCAGTGGCTCCAGGCCCTAGCAGAGGAAGAGAGGAGGTGGTTAAATTACAGAACCTTATTTCTTCAAATCAGAACATTAACTGCTCTGTCAATTTAAAGAGTTTAATACTGTAACCAAACAGCTAGTTTTGGTCTATCTCTATAAGATTTTCATAAATACATACATTTTATTTGGATCTGTATGTACTTTCCTGTTCTCACCTCTCCAAAATATGAGACTAGTGGTGAAATCTCACATTGAGCTGGATTATTGTCCCCTGACGATAAACTACAGGGGAAACACACACACACACACACACACACAAACAAAGACACACAAGCAAAAACACATTTTTCAGATTACAAAGTTAATATTTATTCCAAGTTTTAATAAAACACATTATTTTGATGGAGTAAGTTTTTGTTTGTAGACTGTCTACCACAAAGTTTTTTCAGCTGATATCCACACACGCCCCTCTGCCCTATGACATCAGTCTGCTATGACCCATGATCTAATGATTAGATGAGGTATTGTATGATGGGAGGGGTAAACTGACTGCCCCAACACAAATGGGATTGGAGAAAATCTATAGATGTACACTTTGGCAAGATGCATACAAGTGTAACACACAGGAAGTTAAAGGAATAGTTAGACATTTCAGGAAATTTGCTTATTTTCTTTCTTGCCGAGAGTTAAATAAGACAAATACAACTGTTATATCTGTTTGTTAAACAGGAAGCGAAGCCAGCGGGCAATTAGACTGGCTTAGCAGAAACACATAAGTAGGGTTCAAGTTTTGACATTATATACTGATGCAGGGTGTATATAGGAACATTTTCACTGACCAAGCTGTAGTAGGGAGGGTATTCCCATGTTCATTTAGCAACCTGGCTCCAGCAGCCAAGGCCCATCGACAATGCTGAGCAAGCAAAGCGTTCCTGGCCGTGGTCTGGTTGTCATTGTGTACCCCATCTGCATTTTTCAAGGGGGAAAACTCATCCTCTCGTACAACCTCCAACACAACAAAGTTCCTTCCAAATACAGAGAATAAATGTTTTAAATATTAGCATTATTACCTGTCATTTTATGTGCTGTGCAGTAAAACAATGGATGTCAATAGCTGAAGACGCAATGTAATAAACACTACCTTGCAAATGGAAAGACATCAAAAACAAATTTCTCCATCTTTATGCCATTGGGATTGTTGGGTTGGATTTGACTGCCACATGTGTTCACAAATGGCACTTTCTTGATTGCAACATGTTGTTTCAGTTGGCCTTCATATTTTCTGTAAGACAAAAAAATTGTAGGACCCAACAACATGCAAATCCCTCTGCAGTTTGCATCAACGTCAAAAAACACACTGTTTTTGTTTTTCAGCCTCACAGCTTTATTTTTTACTCTCACTACTCTCAACACCTTGCTTCCTGACACAGGAGCAAGCAAAACATTCTGATAAAATCTATAAAGATTTTTTTACAGCCGGTTTTCTCTGCTTCCAAGTGGCAAAAGATCAGCCAATGGAGGTTTAACTTTGAAAAATAATGACCTTAACATCCACATACGAGAATGTCCTGTTGAAGTTTGTTTTACAATGTACCCTATCTTTATATATACTTCCATGAACTGCTTCTCACCTCAAAGTTGTTAGTTGTCTTCAAATCAGTCTTATTATGCAATGATCTTGTGCTGTGTTGCCAGAAAGATCTTAAAATCTCATTATGTATGTGACAGTAGAAGCTCTTACTCTGCTACATCCTGCAGGAAAGCCCTGGTGAAGAAATGATTACAGATATTTCCAGCACTGTAGACCAACTTTCCTCCGGGTCCTCTGAGTTCAGCTGTCTCTGGATGGATCTCACTGTATTCCACCACCTGGGAGATGCCTTGCACCCTGCAAACCACGCCCACTGGCTCTGCAGGGTACGCCTTCTCAACCACCTGATTCGTGATTAAAGCAAGAGGGCCAATGGAAACAGGGTTCACAAACTGGACATTATGGTTCTGTATCTACTGTTTGATATTATTCTACCTTGGCTCCACAGTCAGCCCCTTTGTGCAGACAGAACCCAATGAACACAGGGTCAGCCATCTTGACCAAGATGTTATCAACACAGTACACATGCAGGTACTCAACCCCCCTCTTCTTCATGTCTTCCAGCACCAAATTGTCCACCAACGCCTGGTACAGACCACCATTACCATCTGACAGAGAGTGGAGAGGTTTTAAAATCATTATTCCCTCAAATTATCCTTAACACAATTTAGTAGCGATAAGTGAAACCAAGATGATTTCACATTGTTTTTTGGGTCTTCTGAATGAGCTGATGTGTACGTACCTGGGGCCATGGCTATCTTCCCTTTACCTTGCAGAATCATTTTTCCATCAAAAGTCACTGCTGGGATCATCCTTTGCTCAAACATAATGATATTTGATTGCCCCAGACCAAAGTAATTGTTCTCCTTGAAGAACTTCTCAGTAGGAGCTAGGGTAAACTCACTGGTCATTATGTACCTGAGGAGACAAAAGACAAGGTTTAAACAGTAGAAGTTGTATTTATTCTATATAGTCTTGGTAACATTATTTAGTTTAAAACTTCTGTGATCCAAAAAAACTCACTTAAAATTCCTCAAAGCTGCACTAATCAAGACTTTTATATTGATAATGGATCATATGACTATTTGTATGTGAAAGAGTTCACTTGTACTGACAAATCCACAAATAATTATCACAAATTCGATAGTTTCCCACAGCTTTACAGTGCAATTAATCTTAAGCTTGTTGTTTTATTTTTATCGCACTCCAAATTTACAGTTTTGGTTCAACATCACCACTCTCATCAGTGTTGTTTCCAGCAGCAAATTAAAGCTGATTTCAGAAAAAAAAACAAAAACAAAAAACACGGTACCCTACCACTGTTACCAACTAGCTTGAGAAGATAGCATTTCAGTCCTACAGCATGATTCTGAGGCTTAAGTTGAGGAAAAAAGGGTTTAAAGTTTTCACGCTAACTGAAAAAGCTGCATAGCAGATGAATATGATGTAAAACCTCCATTTTGTCTTTTTAGAAGGCAACAAGATAATCACAGACAAAGACCATAAATACAATCAAAAAATGATTTTGGGGGAAAAATGAAAGAAATACAAATGGAAACAGTATCAGCAAACAAATGCCTTCTAGTAGTTTTCCAGCTACCATTTGCTAATAATTACCTTCAAATCAATATAATGTATTAATATACAATTCAGTACATTTAATATGTGATTTAAAGGTAGCTGAAATCACATCAAACCATGAATTCCCCCACAATCAAAGCTGAGGTGGCGGTTACTGCTATCTGCCTAAGCTAGTTTTTGTTAGCCTACCTTTGGCATGACTACTTTAGCTCAGTTACTCTCTATGTCCAGAATTAAGCTTGTGTCTTATTTATGTCAGATAAACTAAATAACCAAGATGTTAATTAATCTGAATTTCTGTAATCAATTACAAGAAACAGTTAGGGGATAAAAATGTAAAGCAAAGCTAGCAGTTGCTAAATAATCAGCAAGCTTTAGTGATGCTCTTGCTTTGACTTGTTTGACTTTTAGTTGTTTTCTTTGAAATTATAGTTACAGTACAGGGCTTAAAATATATATATATATATATATATATATATATATATGTATGTTCAAACCACACATTGGATTCAAGTTCTGGGCTTAATCAAATTTTTACTTAACACATAGATACTGAATCTCAGTCCTCTAGAGCATGTGTAGCTGCTAAAGAGCCAGATATTATTCTCAGGAGTGGTGTACACTTAAAACAGGTAGGAGAGGGAATACTGGATTTGCCAATATTATGACACATAATACTCATTGAGTATAAGCCTACACACGATCAGAGTACTTAAAGAGATATTGCACACTTTGAAGCTGTAACCTAACTGATATGACAATATTGTAATGAAACACATCAGTGCTTTTGTTGATATTTAAATTTCTTTCCAAAGTTATAAAAATCAGCATTGGATAGATTAAAAATGGCTCAACATGCCATTGGTATTTTAAATCATCCTGGACCTTGAAAGGCCAATGGTGACATAGAGTCAACTGTTCTGGACTTCTTTATGCCATGAAAAGAGTTTTAACGCCTGCTAATCAGTCGGGACAGCCCACATCCCCTAGCACCCATCCTTGATTGGAAGTCTGTGAAACTGCACTCACTTTCAAATACATATTGATAGAGACTCATCATTCAAAGAAGCTTACATTATTCTTTAATTGTGGCATAGTGGTTCAGACCTTTGCTTTTGATGGCTGTAAAAGCAACACAGGACTGTATTCTTTACCTTTAGACCCTATTCCTGCTTGGCAGTGGTTGCAGATGGCAGCATGTCCCTTGACAGCAACACACTGCTAAGTAAATTTGCAAACAGCATTTTTCTAACTACATACTTGGCTCTAAGAGCTCCAGCTTCAGTCATTACTGGGGCTGGAGCCCACAGCTCGAATTGATACTTATCTGGACCACCATGGTCCCCTACACACAATGTCCACCTCAGGAGATTTGTGAGAGGCAAATACCTCCAAAAAGCCCTCTTGCATAGATGACTTGCGGTCAGTGAGCAAGTCCTGCCTCACAAGTCCCTGCTCCCCCCTCTTAGCCCTTTGCCCACTTTTTAGCATTTTTCAAAATTATGGAGCAAATGGAGTTAGGCCCAGAGCTGGGGGTTTAGCTAAAGTTTAAGGAATATCTCTCATATAATCTTACCATGGAACGGTGCATTTTGAGCCATGCTTCACATCTGCCAGCTCCTGGATTTTGTGAATGCGCTCTGCCTGAATCTGATACAAAGTTTTGCCAGTTGGTAGCCGAACATTATACATCCCTTTGGGATACTGAACACAAAGACGGGTCCCCTGGCCACCAGCCAAAAGCAGGACTCCAACTCGATTCTCTGAGATTTGCAACAGCCCTGTCGAAAAAGAGCAGTAATATGAGTGGCAGTAAATATGCTTGTGAACAACTGATTTGTAATCAGGGCCTTTAAACTTTATAACAACTGGTCAACATAGTCCGGTACATTTCATAAAAATATTTCTAAATTGTCATCAACCTTTCACCATGTTACTGTATTTGTAATGCTGTGGTGCAGCTGTTCAGTAGATTAAGGAGGTGTTTCAGCTTAGTGATTCACAGCCTTTTTGGCTTGTGACCCTCATAGCCAAGCAATGCTTACTCACAACCCCTGGTAACAGGTTGCATATGAGCCGACCATTCTCAAACCCATGCAAATTCATATTAAAGTTTTAATGAGCATTTCTGTAGTTCTTCTCCCTACTAAGCTGCTCATATTTATGCTTTAAAGGATATGTTAAACATGACATTAGATCTATATCATTCACGCTAAGCAAGTGTTTAGTAACCTACTGTTATAGCTGCTCAAAGTGAGCTAGCTAACTACTTAATATACTGCTAGGTACTCTAGTCCAATGGTTGTTAACCTAGTGGCCTACCTAGTAAAAGGGTCACCAGGTAAATCAGAGGGGAGAAGGACACAAAGAAGACAAAGTTCAGCCACTGCCAAAAGTCTCTAATTGTAGATTTTTGTTAAATATTGGATAATTTGGGCCAAAAAAAGAAAAAAAAAAAAGTTATTCATATGAAACCATATGAAGTTCAGAGGGGAAATATCTCCCCCTGGGGGTCCAAAGTAGTACTATTATGTAAGGGGGACACAAGCCAAAAATGCTTACTAATCATAAAGGCATTGGCTTGTATAAGTGTAAAAGTAACTACAATGGTCATATCATGTAGGAGATAAAAATACAACATACATAATTATAGTGGGGAAGATTTTAAAGGTAACAAAATGGATAATACTCAAGAGCAGAAGAAAAAATTTCCAAACTGTACTCATGTATTTTACTTGATTAAATGTATTTCAGTTACTTTCCACAACCAGAAGTAGTGCTGGGACTGATCAAGATGATCATCATAATTTAAGTGCTTTAAGAGGATACTAGAATTAAATTTGTCACATCTACAGATGTATAAGTAATAAGACTGAGACCAGCTGGGACAACACAAACTGCTTTTTTTTCAGAAACCTGGCCCTGGCCCTCCTCCTTTTTTCCTCCTTCACCCAATTTTCGTGTACTTACGGGTTACCATTATCTGTCTACAAACTGCACCAGTGTTGCTGACATTCACCTTCACTTTCCCACGCTGCGAGAGAGCTTTTGTCACTTTTCGTCACGCTGCCGATCGACTGTGGAGGCATCGGTTCTATGTATTGGTCCAGACTAGCAGATGGGGCGGCAGCAGCCCTCACAGCCCCCTCACAGTGATCTTTCAGTCCTTTTAGATCCAGCTGAGACAGTTCCTGGAGGAAACTGTCCCTCTCCTCCTCACACAGCTCCTGCCAAAACTGCAGGACGTGAAGCTGTCCTGCGTTCTCCAAGCTCTCCTTCACTTGCTCGAAGGAAAGCATTTTCGTCTCAGCAACAAAGCAAACCGTGGAGAAAGAAGTCTAATTGTGCAGGCACTCAACTCCCCTCTCCCAGCAGCAGGCTACAAGTTCTGTACTTGCGTTACTTTGTAGGAAGTGACTGTGTCACGAGCAACTCGTGACTGCAGCTCTCAAAACCAAACAGGGATTCTGCTGAAAAGGATCGGATTCCTGCAACAGCCCAGTCAGACTGCTTTATAGTTTTACAGGTTCACAAAAAGAAGCCATGTCTTAAAAACGGCAACTGAAGAACGCAGTCTGGTTTAAAGACTGTACCGCCGGATTTCAAAACCAGTCGGTGACTGCACTAAATCAGTTATCCAACCAAACCACTTGTACCAGACGGTAGATCTAAATATGTTCATCCCGTTTAACTTCGGGTATGCGAGCAAATTTTCCTCACCTATGATCCCCTGATGTATTGAGCAGCCCAGGGAACGTCTCTAAAGTACAGGCTAAGAGAAAAAAATTACAATATTATTGTAATGTTGTTGTAATGATATAATTAAATGTTGATTTAAATTAAAATACAATATACAATTAGATATAAAACTTTTGTGCCAATTAATAACAACTGAACCTAAAACCAAATTAGATATCAGATATAGAAAGTAAAGGCATCTTTTGTTAGATATACCTGTACAATCAAGTGCCCACCAAAACAACAGCTATGTCATGAAATCAACTTTCATCACACATATGCTTTTGTTGACGCTATCATAGAGGTGTTAATTCAGTCGTATGTTTTAGGTCCAATGTCATAGTTAGTGGCGGTATTATACTGGACTGCATTATATTCTGAGCTGTATCTATTAATCTGCCTCCCTGATGTATGTAAATGAGGACAAAAACATTAGAAACACCTCTCAGTATAATGTAGTCTATGACACAAAGTCAAAAATAAACATTACTTGTGTACACTTAGATCCTTTGACACTTGAATTAAAGCTGAAAGGCTTAGACTTCAATCACAGCTTGATTTGTTCAAATCTATTGTGGTTGTGTACAGAGGCAAAATTGCAAAAGTTGTGTCATTATCAAAGTATTTATCAACCTAACTCTGTTTGTGTATATATATATATATATATATATATATATATATATATATATATATATATATATATATATATATATATATATTCAATTTTATTTATATAGCACCATAACAGACATTGTCTCAGGGCACTTTTCATATAAAGCAGGTCTAGACCAGACTCTGTATACTTACTATTTTCAGAGACTTAGCATTTCCCCCATGAGAGAGCACTTGGCGACAGTGGCAATGAAAAACAGGGAGAAACATTGAACAGATCCTGCCTCATGGTGGGCGGCCGTCTGCCTCGATCTGCTGGGTTGAGAGTGAGAGAAAGAGAGAGAGAGAGCAAGAGACGGGGACAGGAGGGAGGAGAGAGAGCATAACATAATAATGGGACTAATAGCTATATATACTATAGTTATACTAACAGGGCTAATAATATTACTAATAGGACTAAATGAAATGGTAACAGCAGTAATCATAATAATTGAAGCAGTGGTATTGATCAGGCTCATGGGGCAGTAGACGGTCTGCAACCATGGATCCAGACTCAGTAGCATCAGAGGAAAATAAACCTGTAGAAAGCGACAAGAGGAAGAGGAGAGAGGAGAGGAAGCACAAAACTGCGGGAGAGAGATAGGAGAGTTAGTAACAAGCAGTTTTGAGGCGTTAATGCGCACAGGGAGAGACGAGGCAGCGGTGGAAAGGGAAGCTCAGTGCATCATGGGAAGTCCCTCAGCAGTCTAGGCCTGTAGCAGCATAGTGAGGGGATGGCTCAAGCTAATGCCTAGCAAGTCCTATCCATAAGCTATATCAAAAAGGAAGGTTTTAGGCCTACTCTTAAATGTGGAGAGGGTGTCTGCCTCTTGGACCCAAACTGGAAGATGGACCCACAGCAGAGGAGTCTGATAACTGAGGGCTCTGCCCCCCATTCTGCTTGTGGAGACTCTATGAACCACTAGTAGTCCTGCATTCTGGGAACGAAGTGTTCTACTGGGACACTAAGGTACTATGAGCTCATTAAGATAAGATGGTGCCTGGCCATTAGGGCTTTGTAGGTGAGGAGGAGGATTTTAAATTGTATTCTGGATTTCACAGGGGGCCAATGCAGAGAAGCTAGCATAGGAGATATATATGATCTCTCTGGTTCTTGTCATTACTCTTGCAGCAGCATTCTGAATCAGCTGGAGACTATTTAACATTTTATTGGTGCAGCCTGATAATAAGAGTTGCAATAATCAAGCCCAGAAGTAATGAAAGCATGCACTAGTTTTTTTGCGTCATTTTCAGAAAGGATGTGCCTGATTTTTGCGATATTACGAAAGTGAAAAAAGGCAGTCCTTGAAGTTTATTTTATGTAGGAGTTAAGGGACATGTCCTAATTGAAGACAACTCCAAGATTCCTAGTGGTGGTGCTAGAGGCCAGAGCAATGTCTTCTAGAGTAAGTATATCATTAGATAATGTGTTCCTGAGGTGTTGTGGTTTTATTTGAGTTCAATAGTAGGAAGTTCCTGGTCATCCAGATCTTTATATCCCTTAGACATGCTTGAAGTTTAGCGAACTGATTGGTTTCATCAGGCTTCACTGATAGGTACAATTGGGTGTCTTCTGCATAACAATGGAAGTTTACGGAGTGTTTCCTGATAATATTGCCTAAGAGAAGCATATATATGATGAATAGAAAAACAGTGTTAAAGCACTGAACCTTGTGGAACTCAGTGACTAACTTTTGAGTAGATGGAGGATTCATCGTTAACGTACACAAATTGAAATTGATCTGATAAATAGGACTTAAGCCAGCTAAGAGTGAGTCCTTTGATGCCAATGAAATGCTCCAGTCTCTGTATTAAGATTTGATGATCAATAGTGTCAAATGCAGCACTAAGATCTAACAGAACAAGTACAGAGACAAGTCCTTTATCTGATGCGGTTAGTAGATCATTCGTAACCTTCACCAGTGCTGTCTCTGTGCTATGATTCACTCTAAATCCTGACTCAAAATCCTTAAATAAACTATTGTTATGTAAAAAGTTGCATTACTGGTAAGTGACAGCTTTCTCAAGGATCTTAGAGAGATAGGGAAGGTTGGATATGGGTCTATAGTTGGATAAAACATCTGGATTGAGGGTAGGCTTTTTGAGAAGAGGTTTAATTACAGCTATTTTAAAGGACTGAAGTACATAGCCTGATAGTAAGGACAGATTGATTATGTCTAATTTAGAAGTGCTAACTAAGAGTAGAGCTTCCTAAAGCAGCTCAGTTGGGATGGGGTCTAAGAGACAGGTCGAAGGTTTAGATGAAGAGATCATTGAAGTCAGTTGGCGAAGGTCGATATGGGAGAAACTGTCTAAGTATATATCTGGTTTTACGGCTGTTTCTCATGTTCCTGTGTTTGAGGGAAAATTAGTGCCAGTTGAGGGCAGGAGGAAGTGAATTTTGTCTCTAATAGTTAGATTTCATCATTAAAGAAGCTTATGAAATCATTGCTACAGAGAGCTACAGGAATAAATGGATCAATTGAGCTATGACTCTCAGTCAACCTGGCTACAGTGTTGAAAAGAAATCTAGGGTTGTTTTTCTTTTCCTCTATTAAAGATGATTAAATAGGCTGGTAACGCTGAGGGCCTTCTTGTAGGTTTTAAGACTGTCGTGCCAGGCTAAGTGGGATTGTTCCAGTTTAGCAGAGCATCATATCCTTTCAAGTTTTCATGTTGTTTGCTTTAATATACAGGTTTGGGAGTTAATTCATGGAGGTAACCTCCTTTGTTTTATTATCCTCTTTTTTTAAGGGGCAATAGAGTTGAGTGTTGTTCTCCTTGAGCCTATCAACAAGCTGATCAATTTGGGAGGGGCTAAAGTTTGCACACAAATTGTGTATTATACTGTGATATGGCAGTGAATTTAGTTTTCCAGGTTGGGTGTGTTAAGACTAAAAATCAGGCTTTCAAATGAGTTATGGCTGATTTTAGGTTTAGGGTTGATTAACAGGTTTGCATTGAAAATGGTTGAAACTACACTACCTCGGCCAGTGTTTCTAGGAATATGATTATCAATATGACTGGAGGCGGTGGATTAATTTAACAAATTCTTAATGAGTCAGCCAGGTCTCAGTAAGAAAAAGTACAGCAATGTGATGATCTGATATCAAATCATTAACTAATACAGATTTGGTTAGGAGTGATATAATGTTTAAGACTCCACATTTAATTCTCATACTTTGTTGTATTTCAGGATTTGTGGGTTAAATTTTTATTAGGTTATCCAGTACAGCTCTTCCTCTGCATGTTTTTGAGTTAATTAATTTAGGTGGTCAGTGGACAGACACAGTCTCTATGGGGTATTGAGTAGATGACAGCCATAATGGCCGTAACAGAGAATTGTGTAAGACTACAACTCTGCTTTTTGGTCTCAACACTGGGATGTCATGGTTTTGGTTATCTAATAAATTCGTCAGAGCTGCTCCATCCAAAGTTGGATGAGTGATCTCATATATACACACGTGTATACAAATACAGACATGTATATATATATATATATATATATATATATATATATATATATATATACACACACATAAAAATACACATATATATATACATACACATAAATATACACATATATACACACACAGACACACATATATATAATGTGTGTGTATATATATATATACACATACATATATATACACACAAGTATATATATATTTATATATCTATGCACATATATATGTAAACACATATATACACATATACATATATACACACATCCACACACACATAAATATACACACACATACACAATCACATATATATAAACAAACACACATAAACATACATATATATACATACATTTATACACACACATATATATATATCTATATGTGTGTGGGTATAAATGTATGTATATATATACATATACATTTAAACACATATATAGATACATATATAGATATATACGTATATATGCATATATATACATGCATATATACATTACATATATATATACATACACAACATATATATATATATATACATGCATTTATACATTTTATATATATATATATACACACATATATACATACTTATATATACATATATACACATATATATATACACACACATATATATGTGTGTATATATATATATATATACATATACATACATATATACACACACAAGTATATATATATATGCACATATATATGTATACACATATATACTCATACAGTATATAAGTATATATGTATATATACGTATATACACATATATATATATACACATCCACACACACATAAATATATACACACACATACACAAATACATATATATAAACATACACACATAAACATACATATATATATACATACATTTATACATACAAATATACATATATATCTATATGTGTGTATAAATGTATGTATGTATATATATATATATACATACATACATACATTTATACACACATATATAGATACATATATATATCCATATATACATGCATATATACATTACATATATATACATACATAACATATATATACACATATATACATATATACATATACATATATATACATACATATACACATATATATACATATATACAAATATATATACATACATATACATATATACACATACATATATACATATAAATATATACACACACACACACATACATACATACATACATACATACATTCATACACATACATATATATAGATAGCCTTTTATTACACAGACACAAACAACAAATATCAAATGAATCCAAATTAAAACACTCTACAGGTTCAATCCTGAACTTGTTTATTCAACAGGTCATGTCATACAAGCATAAATAATCTTTTCAACCTAACATACTTTCAATGGATGTATCTACAGACATGAAAAGACATTCACATACGCATTCTTGCATCTCTTTCATCCACAGATAGCGCAATAAAAAAAAATCCATTATGTAAACTGTGCTACCGTTGACTAATATACATCATAGCCTTCAGTTTGTATAGTCAGTTGTAGTCATTTTATATAGATGTACAATAATTGTGTAGTAATAACTGTACATCTCAAGTTTAGCTGGCACTTTTCCTGTTTGCTGATTTGCCGGTATGTTGAAGTGACCAATTGCCAGTTGGTCAGCACAACATAAGTAAGGCTACTTTTAAGACATTATAGTGACTTTTCACAGTACAAAATATGGAAAACATTTACTGGCAGCCACAGGATGATATCATTCTGTGTCACAAATGTATGCATACATGATATCAGAGCATAGGGTCAGAGTAAACTCATGCCAGGAAGCAAGAGGACAAAGGAGGGATGGCAATTTCAGAAATATGCTTCCAAACCTGTGAAAAAGGATCAACACTCAAATCAGGAACTGTAAGCTCATCATCTCTTCTCCAGCTGCAACAAAGACACAGTGTGATTTCAAAAGCAGATGTGATGCTGTGGGGTAAGGTATTCTGAAGGTCACAAGCAGACACTCCAGCTTTTGAGACTGCAGTTCTACCAAGAGACATGAAACAGATTGTATTGCAAGTTGGTTTGTAGAGCAGGAGAGCTGGCTTTTTAATGAATATGTCCTCCCAATATTACATAACTTTCTATAACATATACTTGATTAAGTAAGAAGAGATCCAGTTCATTATTTAGCAATTGACTGCCCATTCATACAGGTCAGCTGATGGACAGCTGGTCTTATGCCTGAGCAGTGTTTGTATTTGAAATTCATCCTGTTTTATCATCAAAAAAAACTGATGCTAATGTAAAACCACAATGTAACTCAAAGGAATCTTCGTGTGGAGATCCAAAATGTTCAATAATGAAATAAATAAATGAGTAATCTAAAATAAATTATCACAAGATTTAACCACCCAAAAATTGTCATCCATGATACAAGTACGAGCTCAAGGTCATATTTTTCTGTGTGTGTGTGGGGGGGGGGGTGCAGAACTTGGTAAAAACTTTGGTATACAGTTGCTTCTGTCAGAGAACGTCAGAATGACAGCTGTAAAATTTGCCTTGTTCTTAGGCTTTTTCAACAACATGGGCAGATCACCATCTTACTCATTGAATGCCTATCATGTGCTGGGAACCCTCAATGTGGGAGCAGACAAGATGTCTAGGGGGGCAGCTGGCGGAGGAGTAGTTTGCCCCTCCAGCCAGCTCTAAACATTCCTGAGGCTGATCCAGGCACAGTGGTTAACAAAAAATATGGTGGTGCCAGAAATTCAGAGGTTCCTGAGCTGAGCTCTAGGCTCAGTTTTTTGTTTTTCTCTTGGTTTTATAGGGGGCCAGAGTGTGAAGTCACTACCTCCTGACTGGGTAGTAAGAGCAAAGAGCCATCTCAGCTTGATGAGCCACAGCGTCAAGGGGGTTAACCAATAGCGAAACCCCTTTCAACAACTACGTAAGTAATCAAAGTACTGGAGTTACATCCAATAACTACTATTTTTCAATTATTATGGCAATGACTTGCATCCATACAGAACTGGATATATTATCATCATCACCCCTAGCCCTCCAACAATTATTTAACATTTTTTTTCATTTATGAATGTTTCATAATGTCTGTATGTGATTATTTTTTTCATTGCTTCATTTGTTTAATATTGAACACTGTCAGGCCTTATCTGAGGCTTTGACATATATCAGTCACTTCCATCACTCAAAAACAAACTATGAGCCTCATATTTTCACCAAGACCACAGGTCATTCTAAAATCAAATCAAAGCCACATAAAACTGTAATTAGTCAGTAAAACCAATAAATCACAAATTCACTCGTTAATCCCTTTTGAAAGAATAAATAAATAAATACATTAATAAATTAAACATAATCAGGAATTAAAGCACAGTATCTTAAGGTGCATTCAATGTCCCACAGAGTCCACCACTTATAATGTTTGGGCGCATTTATGGAGGAGGGGCTTGGCACACACAGCACTTATTGGAATCTGTGACCATTTGACACAGGCATCAGACAGGCAAAGAGTGCCTCCTCTGCTTGGATGTCCTACCATGTGACTTAAAGGAACATTGATTTACATCGTACAAAACTAGGGAAATGTTTTAAGCCAAAAAGAATGGAGAAATATTTCTTAAAGTTCCATCTTTCAATAGTATTTTGAAACTTTTAAGTATAACCTAAACTGTAAATAACTGTCAGGAAGTCTCTCCTGTAGCCATTAATCTAGGGAAAAGGGAAACTGAAAGATAAACATGCTGTCACAGTATTATACTGTTGATAATTAGAAGATAATGCTATCAAAACAAAAACAAGATCATTGTGAAATGAGAATGCTTTGTGTGGTGTCTTATGGAAGACGAAAACAGGAAACAAAACAAAACCCCCCCAAAGAACCCCCATAAGCAACAATTAAAAAAAACTCCCTATTACTTTGATTGTATATATATATATATTTACATTTATGAGATCTTAAAAGGTTAATTTTGTTAATCAAATATTATTTTATTATTCTAACTAACACTGCAAAATAACCTATCACCTGTTTTGGGATCATTTAAAAATTTAGAACTGTTGCTTTGCCTAACTGAAAAGGTCTGTATTTATGGCAAGAATTCAATCTTTTATTTGATAGAGAGTGCAAAGTTGTCCACACTATGGGTTTCCTTGGAATCTAAGTGCAGTTAAACTGCTCTTTGGATTATTTATCATCCTGATCCCTTGTATTAATGACTACCGCTTATAATCTTCTCTCACTATTACTATCAGTCCATCAAAAGGTAAAGCAACTTCAAAGGTAGCCATGTACCTTCAGTCAACATTTTTTCTGTTGTTGCGGCCCTCTTTCTGTTGCTATTACTCATTTTAATGTTAAATGCTAAATGGCAGACTTATAATTCTTCACATAAATCTACTATTATTCAATCAAAACAATCCCCCTCCTGGATCTGCTTTAGATTGAAGCCAGACTAAATCAACTTGGAATAAAATTAGGAGACATGAAAAGTTAAATTAATAAAAAAACAACAAAAAATGCCTCTCTCAGTTCAACATAGTCAGGGTTTTTTTTCTGCTCCAGCCTTAACCATTCTGATATGAAGAGTAGCAAATGTTAGCATGATTTAGATTGATATGCTTTATAACTGATATTACTGAGTCAGGTCACTGACATTATAACCTTTCTATTAATGTGCTACTGTTGCAATTTATCAGGTTACAGATATAATTCAGTAGTTTTATCACAAATGTAGAACAAGAAGTAAGCACACTGTACTTCACAAGAAGACATGTTATTTTCTGGTAGTGGTCATATTTTACTCTTTAGAGCTGCTGCCTGAATATAACACACAATTTTTAAGGTACTGACTCAGGTGAATTTTGTGAACCAGGAGGAGATGCAAGGTCCTATTATTCTGTAATTGTAAACTGTTGCCACAGAGAGTGCTGTCCAGCCAAAGTGTCATAGTTTTGTTTTAAACAGCAAGATTGAGTAATGCAACAACCACAACTGAATGATTCTGCCTTATGCAAAACTCAGCCAACAAGAATACTGTAACTGCTCTACATATTTACATCAAGAATCATCAAAGTGCACAATTTATAACTGCTTGAAAACTAAGACTGTACAGAATCTTCAGCTTTGCATTGCAATTAATAAGTTTATGGGATACCACTAAATCTAAATCAATACCTTTTTCACCTTTTTGTCAAAACTTCCTCACTAGCTGCAATGTTCATGACACCCCACAGCACATATGTATTGGACGGAACAAACAATATAAAGACAGAACAAACAATATAATGACAATAATGCTATTCCTGGATCCTTACCAGAGGTAGGGCAAGGTTAATAGAAAGGTAATTCTAGAAGAATGGGATGACTCAACATTTTAGAGTCATCCCTTTGGAAGCATTAACGACTTGTTGACAAAATGCTTATTTATGCCTATGGGAATGTTGGAGTGTCTGTAATGGAAAAGTTGACTCCCTGAAAAGAAACATGTCTGCCAAGGAAATTTGAACCTAACAAATCGACTGAAGAAATAAAACTGCAAAACTCTGAAAACAATTTTGCTCCATGCTGAAGATTCAAGTATTATTTGTGACAGTTTAGTTGTGATTTTATTTTCAATATGCATGGTCTATCATTTATTAGTCTGCAGCAAGCCTATGTACTGAAAGTTAATGTTTTTAGAATTTTGCTTCATGCAATGTAATGGAATTAAGGATAAATGATGGCCCTAAAAAGTATTTCTCGGTCCACAGTCAAGTTTTTAGACATGAAGAAGCTTTTGAACTGTTAGAACCCTTCAGTTGAATATATTTCCACTAACTAACTAATTTAATTAAGTCTTCTTTTAAGCACTGATCACCTTGTTGAATAGAAACAGGGAAAACATCTAAATCAACATTAGGAACATATTACATGCGCAAGGGAATTAACATACGTGCACAGGTTGTATCCATCTCAGCTCTGTGCATAGTCAGTTTACTTTTGATGATTAATAGTGTCCCAGTCTTCCAGCAAGTAGATATGGGGAATGCTTTGTGATATACATTAGCAAAGCCCTTCAAGACAGAGATTTTTCTTTTCCACAGACCAGCAGGACTGCTTCTGCCAAAGCACTGTTAGTGCACAAAACAAACATATTATACTGGTAAACTAATAAACACCTTCCATGATTCATTTACAGGTGCTGAAGCAATTCTGAATTGCTAAAGGAATGATTAAAATAACAGCAAACAACAGATATTGCTTCAGTTAAGCTTCCCTGCTTCCAGAATGTCTTCATCAGCCTTACAACTTCCACTCATTCCTCTTAATTTACATCATCTCACTTTTATCCTTTAAATGCTAGAATTTGATAGAATTTCAGGTGCTTGTTTCTGAGATCCCACAGTAGATCATCTTCAGCGCAGAAGAGAAACAAACAAACAAACAAACAAAAAAAACACTTTGGCATCTTGATTTTCTCTATCTGCTTCCCTCTTCACTTTGACTGGACACCCAGGGTGATCTTTAGGTACTCATATACTACATAGCTGATGCTGACAGATGGAATGACCTTCATGAAGTTGGGTGCCAGGCCACGGTAGAGTCCCATGGCCCCCTCGGTCTTAACGATGTGTCTAAACAGGCCCGTCATGTTCATCTGAGGGCCTCCTTTCAGGGTGGCTTAGGAAGACAGAGGCAGAATATACTTATCAAACACTACCCAGTGCACACACAGCAACATGGAACTTTAACACATAAACAAGTCCATGAACATCAAACACCATGCCTGTTAACGGTGCTAAAATAATAATAATAATTATTAATTAATAACAACAACAACAATAATAATAATAATAATAATAATAATAATAATAATAATAATAATAATAATAATAATAATTATATTTATATATATATATATATATATATATATATATATATATATATATATATATATGGGCCCAATCATTTCAATCAAACCATTTAATAAACTGACTAACAAATAATCAATCAGTTGGAGTGTTCCTGAAATTTACATATCCTTTGACTAGACAGCAACACTATAGGGCAGCAGAGTATTTCTAGTGACTGACCTTGTGCCTGCATTCGAGTCCTGACGAGGGCAAGTGGGTAGCTGGCCAGCTGGCCACATGTGCTCGAAGTGGTGCCACAGGCCAGAAGCACAAACACTCCCGGATCAGCGCTGTCTGTGGCAAAGCGCTGCAGCCATGAATTCTTCAGAGTCTAAAAGAGGAGAGCAAAGGAGTCAGACTGAGCTAAAAAAAAAAATAAAAAGAGAAGTTATCCCTCAACAACAACCACACATACCTCATAGATAGCCAGGTCAATACCAGCATAGGGAATGATGCCAAGCATGTTGGGGACATAGCCCTTGTAAAAAGCAGCCACACCCTCTCTCTGGAAGATACGTTTGGCACAATCCAAGATACCCAAGTACTGACCCGTCTTCCTCAGGGCTAACCGTGTCTTCAGGACCTGAGAGGACAGGAAGTGAAGTCAGGCCTTCTGACAAATGATAGTAACCTCCGCTTCTACTACATGAGTCGTGAAAATCTTTCATATATGAACAAACGTAGATTAATATACGAATGCTGTGCATTATTTTTCATATTAAAATACGTTGCATGCTATCAACCTCATTTACATAAATGACTTGCTCACACTTTGTGTATAACTGAAGGTCTGTGAGTCTGCATGTGAAGGTCTGTTTTCCTCCAGATAAGAGGTCACAGTACAGTTTCACATGATGGGTTCAGGGCTAAAAGTTAAAATGGGCAGTCAGTCACAAGACAAAAGAATCCACTTGGATATTTCGGCACACAAATATAATGAGTCATGAGTTGCTACATACATTTACAGAATTAATACAATCCTTATGACCACTTAAGAGTATTTTTTTAAGAGAGGTCTTGCTTGTTTTGTTCTATCTGAGTTCACAGGTCTCTCACCTCCATGGGGTAGATGCTGCTCTGAGCAATTGCTCCAGCCAGAGAACCAGCCACCAGTCTCTCTATGATGCCCAATGTCTCCTGGTTACTTCCAATTAATCGTTTAATCTGACAGACAGGAATTTATTTTTTGTTAAGCAACAACACATAATTTGACAGAACTAAACCACTCATTTGAGCCAGAGCTGTATAAGGGCATACCTGTTCATAGGCCATGAACTTAATGGCAGACTCAGGGGCTATTTTGATGACATTGATGCCGTTACCTCGCCAAAGTGACCTTACACCGCCCTCTCGGATCATCTGGGCAAAGCCCCCAGCGATATGCATGCTGTTGCTCTTGGAGGCGTGAACCTGGGCAAGACAGTCCGCATTTACACAGTGCTTAAGAGTTCACATCATCCTGTCTGACAACGAAAATATGCCTCTCTGAGAGTCAGCTGCAAAAATATGCACTCATTCATGAGCTGTGTGTTACCTGCATGAGTACTTTGAGCCTGTCCAGTGGTGCTGTGCAGGTTCGAGACACTGCCCCAGCTCCTCCTCCAGCCACCAGGTGTCGCCACCACATTCCTGTTTGCTTCTCTTCAGCTGTAAACTCATCAGGGACTAACAAACTCTCCCCAACATCAAAGATCTGCAGATGAAACAGAGCCTTTCAGTCTGGTGACACTCTAAGCCTGAGTACATATCCAGAGTCTGTGACAAGAGTACACCATGAAGTATTGAAATCAACATAATCTGTTGTTGTGGGATATTTGGGGCCCTATTTTTTGAATCTGTTGGTTTGGTGTAAAGCACAAATGTGTCCTACCCTGTGCACCAGGGGCGTTCCATGCGCACTTTGGAACTTTGGGGAGGTGCACCTGCTCACTTGGAAATGGGATGGGATCAGAAAGAATACATTATCATACATTACAGGTGGGCATGTTAGAGGTTGTGACAAACATGGCCCCATTCTCTACATTTCATCCCCTTTAAACACATGTCTCTCCCTGGCATGACACATTGACTTTTTGGAATTTCAATGGGCTTTTCTCAAAGGAAACTATTTGTTTTCTTGGATGTCAAAATATGAATACAGTAGCTGAAATATACTGCTTTTTTTAAGGCAAATTCACTTTTGCGTTCACTTCACGACATCACCTCACCATTATCATGTTTTCTGAGTATATTAGTGTGTGACTATATTTATCATACAATGATAAATGTACCTGTATTCTAATTAAATTAATGAGCTCCAGTTCTCACTTCGGCCAGACACATTTAAAAAAAGATTGCTGTCGATTAACCGTTGCCTTGGTTAACCAGTTTTTTGATGAAGAAACTAGGGAAGATATTAGTGGAGAGATATGTTTTAGTTAATCTACAATATTTCATTAGACTGCATGAACTGTTTTCAATGTGCCTGATATTTGGCAAGAGAAACTGTAAAATGATTAATCAAAAGTTCAATGTGTACATAAGTGCTGATGTGTCTGTGTTACTTTGCAACAATCTGTTCCTGGTTATACAAAATTTAGAGGCTGCAGCTTAGCTCAGGAAGTTCCTTCTTTTTGCAGCCACTTCTTGGCTGAAAGTATAGTACATAGTATAGGAATGCCTCCTTAATGCATAGTCTTTTTGTGGCTTGAGAGTCAGCATTTTGAATTTGATATAACTTCCTCAACCAGGAAAAAATGAAAAATTATAATCCAACATTTTCAATTCTAATCACATTCAACTAGCATCTTTAAGTGCCATTTAATAATCAATTAACATATTGCAAAACTATGGAAACTGACTGCAAAACTAAAATTAAGTAGAAAAGATAAGATCTGATTTAATCTTTGCTGTACTGTTGCTGTTAAGCAGAGGGGGAATGTGTACCGTGGAGTGTTTCCAGTAGAGGATGATCTCAGGAATATTGTCTGCTGGATGCAGGAGGTGGTAATCCCGCCACTCATTCCAGTCAATTGTCATTGTACCATCTTTATCCATACTAGGGATAGAAGATAACAGAGTGGATGCAAAACATTATAAATGTGACCATTCTAGGAAAAAAAAGAAAAAAGAAAAAAGAAAAAAAAAAAGAACCAGCTGCATGGCTGCATATGCATGGTTACTTCCAAATAATGGTGACATTTGTTCAAACAAATTTCTTTTATGAGTTCAAAAGCACTGAATTGTAGCAGAATGCTTTGCTTTAGCACAGTGTGCTATACAAGAGACTCAACATCACATCGTTACTTTGTTTGTATTTTGAACTAGACAATGCAGTGGTGATTAGTGTAGCACTGGCTGAGCAAGCGGACCACAGAAGCCACTACTTACTACAAGATAGGGGCCCAGATATGACCCCTCCTTATTCTGAGACCAGCCAGAGAGAAGAAGAGACAGACAAACAGGCAGAAGGTTAGAGGAACTAAGCAAGGATCACACTGAGGCATAACAACATCAGCTAGAAAATCCTGAAATAGAAACGTGGGTGGAGCTGGGGAGGGGAATACATCAGCCAACACTCTGTGAAAGGCTGAGACACCTGTAAGTCTAACTAAACATAGCCCTCTTGCCCGAATGATATATAGAAAATGAGAATAAGTGATATCATGACTTTTATATATAAAGGACTTGGGCACTTGGGTGTCAGACATGACACTATCATGTTAAAGTGCCAACAGTTGTATAAAGTGGTTCATGTCTGAAAGCTACTAGAGAAAGGAGTGACAATTTATCTTCATTAACATATATGAAAAACTGGTCAAGTTTTCTTGGGGGTATATTTTTACTCCTACAATAGCTCCTCTGTTTTAGTTCACATTTATACAAATGTGAGTCAGTATAAAATGAAAAATGTGTGAAACATCACAGATACACACACTCTAACCAAATTTGTTGATTAGAGATTGTGGATCTCCAGCATTCCCCTTACCTTTTAAGAATTTTCTCAGCCTGTTCTTCAGAGATGTTCACTCCCAGGTCACGCAATGACTGCATTATTTCTTGTGAGTCAATCCAGCCTACAACAGAGAAATAAATTGTTTACTTCTTAAAATGAAACTCCACTGATGTTACATATAAAGGTTAGTCTAGTCTCTACCTTGAAAAAACAACAAGTCCAGTCAAATAACCCTGATGAAGTCATCTTGAAGAGAACAAATTAAAAACCAAAATCCCAGAGGTCGCCATTTAACAGGCAGTGAGGCAGTATGCAAAGATTATAGATATTGCATTATGGGAACTGTAGGATCCAGAGTTTTGACCCATTCCAGCAGGTAAAACTGCTGGAAGGGACACTTCGGCCTCTGTTGCTTCAGCTTTCAATATTATTATTTTACCTCTTTATTCTGAGTTCTTCATGAAAATAAAGTTGGTCCAATCTGTTCCCAGCAACCCAAATCAGACCTAAAAGTAAGTCACTATTTCCAACATAATTCCTTACCATCATTCTTCTTGTCCAAACTCTTGAAGACCAGGCGGAGTTTCTTCTCGTGGTCTCTGAGATAATGAACAAACTCCTCAAAGTCTAACTGTCCGTCCAGGTCTTTGTCCCCTGCTTTCACTATTTTCTGTAAGGAGGGAAGAAACAAAGTAAACATTTGAGTGACTTGTGTCTATTGAGAAATTTAAGAAATGGGGCCAGGGAGAGCAACAGCAACTGGAAGCAGCTTATAAAATGTTGGCTCTTTTTTGTATTTAAGCAATGTTATGTTGCAGTAAACATGGTGTATTAGATGTATATACAGTAAAATTATCTGTAATTTTATCAACTTGAACTAACAGACCACTGTTATTAAAATCAGGCAAACTGCTTTATGGATATTTTGATGTGACAAACAGTAGCAGAGGTCAGAACTTCCAACATCTCCTATAATTTGTGCACTGTTGACTGAGCCTGCAGGTTAGACCACTTTACAGCAATCACACATATTAGTTATTTTAGAGTATTAGTTATTTTAGACAATCAGGGGCACTTTCTGCCAAAACAAACTGCCAAGCCAGCTGGAAGGACTTCTAAACTTCTTAATAGCTCCCTGATGGAAGGAACAGCTGGATGTGCTAGGCAGAGAGAAACTTAGAGGTTTGTCTCACATAGCACTTTGTCAAATGATCTGGTCTGCTAGCCAGGGGGCAACATTGAATGAGCATGTGGAAAAAATCAACTATGTGCATCACTGCTCTGACAGAGTGGAGACCGCTCCACAGGCCACAGCTTGAGGCAGTTTTATTTTTTTTTTTTAAGTTGATTTTCATCTCGTAAGAAAATAAAGTAAATGGACCGTACTTATATAGCACTTTTCTAGTCTTTTTGACCACTCAAAACGTTTTTACACTACTGTCACATTCACCCATTCACATACACATTCACACATTGCATTTTTTCTAGACATTGATGCACCACTACACACCTACACATTCACGCGCCGATGACAAACATCGGGGGCAATTTGGGGTTCAAGATCTTGCCCAAGGACAATTTGACATGCGGACTTGGTGGATGACCACTCTACCACCTGAGCCACACCCAAGTGAAACCAAAGTCTGCCTGAATGATGGGAAAACCACAGTGAAAAATCATAGTTTTTTTCACAGTAGGCTGAACATGTAAAATCATCAGTTCCTTTATTTGTTTGCTGGGATCCCTTTAAGTCCAAAGTCTGTGCTCCTAAGAGTCTATATACAGGGGCATGGTTCTTCAAGTCTTTATATGTTAAAAATCCAGTTGGAAGACTCCATGTACATGTTGACTACATATAAAATAACATATTAAAGCCAATATATTTAGAATTTGAATATTTCAGACTGTGACCTCATCTCTCGGTAGTCCGCAAAAAGACACTGAAGCAGACTGTAATGCACATTGGTCTTCAGGCTAATTCTAAGTCAGCAAGCAATTCCAGTGGACCGATAACAGGTTGAATATTAAATGCAAAAAATATGTACACTAAGGAGCTAGATAAGATGGAAGCAAATTTATTTACAATTTTCTGCACATTATTGGGATTGGATGGACTGCTCTTATGAAGTGATGAAAGCCCATTCAAGCTGATGGGAAGAAAACCTTATAGCAGCAATTTGTGTGGAAATTGCAGTAACCTTGAAAGAGTTGAGGGAAGTAAAGATCAGAAATGCATGCCAAGTGTATTGAATAAAGGCTGAAAAAAACAAAGCAAATGCACGTATAATCCCCGGAGTAGTACAAAAAAGGGAACCTTAAAAACTGAGGTACCTTTGAACACAGAACATATCCTTTCACACCTCTAGTGGAACTGCTCAGTTGCCAAACATCAGAATGTAGTTGTACCAAGCAGCTTCCAAGTGTTAATGTCTGAGGGAGAAGCAGTGTGCTCCCGGAAACAAGCTTCAACCTCAGTGAACAAACGCGGGGTAAATAAAGGTTAACAAGCCTGAGGCTACAGCCATGCTAGCAGGTCTGAAGGGTTGACATCAACATGCTAACATATTGACAATGACAAGGGTAACTTGCTAATGTTTAGCAGGTATTGTATAATATTTACAATTTTCTCTACCTTAATCTAGCGTGTCACCAAGCTAGCATTTGCTAATTAGAGTTTACCATGAAGTATAGCTGAGGCTGATTGGAATGTTATTAGCTTTGCAGGCATTTGGTTGGACACTGGAGACCTTAATATTACTGTACTGACTGTTTCCAAGGTCTTTACTGTAAGTGGGACAAGAGAATACAGCCACCTTCTTTATCCTACCTGCTGATGAGGTGGTGCCACCATGATTATTACTGAGGTCTTCTTTGGAGTAACATTACTTCTGCTGATTTCGTTACTGTCAGAGGAGTGTGCAGTCTTTCCCTGGAGAGCAGCTTGTAGCTCTCTGCAGTTCCCAGTAGCCCCAATTTCTTTCTCTCCTGGCAACTGGGTTTCAGCAGGCTTACACTGTGTACTGCCAAAAAGGCTCTGGCACAGGAAACTCAGCATATTCTGCAGTATCCTCAAAATGAGGCTTACTGTGTCTGGGTGATTACCCTCTACTCAAACACATCAACAACACTTAACTGTGTCTGTCGGAGGACAGCAAAGAGTTGAACTACCAGAAGTGTAGAAAGGTCAGCTGAGGACAATGTGGGGCTGCAGAGAGGGCTCCTCCTGTTTCTTCCACTTCACTGCTCCAGCTCAGCATCTCTGTCTCATCTTCTTAATGGATATTTAAATATCTCATCAAAATCACTCAGGTGGCAGATGTCCTTGCTCAGCACCACAGGTATCCAATGCAGCAGGATGAAAACAAGATGCTACAATCTAACTCTTTTCAAGTTACTTCTGAGGCATAATTAGCTCTCTATTTATTAAAATAGAACTTCACACTGTAAATATCTCATGTTGAAGATGATTAAATGATAACAGCAGCAGACAGACTGGATTTGCAGCTAAGCCAGCTTCAGTATCAGCAGCCAGAGAAATGCAGCAGAGAGAATCTCCAGAAACCTGCATCCTAACTGCAGCCACATCTGACCAATCACTGCAGCCCATACTGGAAGGTCCGACTGTTGAGCCAAGGAACAAGCCAATGAAGGAAAGGATAGTAGCATGGAAATTTATGTATGCCTTCAATCGTCAGTCAGAGTAGAAGGAGGGGTTAGGGTGAAGCACAGGATTTCCCTCCATCACACCTCCCTCACAAGAGAAAATCTGCTAAGTAATGCTTTCCCCCTCCCCCCTTCAATATTCTCCCGCACTCCGCTGAGTCATTCAAAGCACAGCATCCAGCAACAATTCTATCCACTCAATGACCGATCTCTCCTGCATTTTAATTGTCAACATGTACTGGATTCTACCCGTTGGAAAAAAACTACTATGATGCAAAGTTTGTTCTATCTCTTTCCAAAATCCTTTTTACTTCCAGCTGCCTTTTGCAGTCCAGTTTCACTGACTGCACTGCTAGCAGAGCCCAGTAATCCTAGTGTAACTGATTAATGACAGAAACAGAAGCTCTCCTTATTACAGTCTTTTCACTGTAACACCTGTAGGAAGTCCCCACACCAAAATACTTTTAACAAGTCTTCTCCTCCTGCATGAGGGTTTTTCACACCTCTTCTTATTAAAGGGCAAGGCCTGAGGCCACAATGATTCCCCACCAGACTAATGTCTTGTTCAGGGGATTCTGGAGGGGAAAAACCTCCACCTTCATAGAGTTCTCTAGCAGAGTTCCCTTGCAGTCCATGAGCAACTCCTGCCTAACACAATAAGATGCAAAAGTAGCAATTCCAATACAATCTAACTCTTACAATGTGAGTCATTAAATGCTATGATATTATCTGTTTAATAACACAAAACCTGAGGGAAAAAAAAGAGGAAAGCCAAGGCTTCTCCCCCAACAATACATTACTACACAATGACATTTTCCCTCAGCTTCTTTATTTTTGAGCTAGGTCCAAATATCAAACCAATTGTTTTGACATCATTTTCTTTTCCCATCACTATGTGTTTTCTGAGCTCCTGCAGCTGTAGTGTTAAAGTAAGTCCCAGCCTGGCACAGTTAGAAGTGCATTTCATGGGTGCACTGCTATCACTGGGAAGAAGATTCAGGCTGGCAGGAAGAGAAATGGGCAGCACAGCCATTTAAAGAAGGATATTTGGATTATTTTATTGTTCGGTAAAACTTGATGCAATTCCATCTCCTCTTTTTTCTCTTTTTTGAGAGATTTTGTTATAGATATTATTTTCAAACTTCAGTTATTTCACCTCTTTTTTGGTAAATGATATTGTGAGGGTTTAATCACAGTTATTGTTTAATGAATGTGGTTTTGTCTTGTTGTGATTCCCCCTCCCGCTCTGTTTTGGGCCCCTTGTGTGTGTGTGTGTTTTTCCTTTTCCTGAAGGATGCAGTCATAGTGGAAGAGGTGTGTCCATTAGAGGGATGACATACACCTGAAATAACTCCTGATTTATGTTTTATGTAAGAGGGCTGGATATGCAAGTACTCTCTCACGTCACAGCAAGTGGTATTTGGTTGCATGCTCAGGTTTTTGTTAGTTATATTTTACCTTATCCTTTGCATACACTACACTTTCACATATTCATGCATTCCCCTCACTGCTGATAAAATTGACCTACATATGTTCCAGTAAATTTTTGTATGGATTATTATTAGTTAATAAAAAACCCCAAAACTCGATTATTGGTGTGGTCTTCTGCATTTTTCTTGATTTTGAGATGGATCATGACATCGTCAGTGTCTCATCTTTATCACAGGAAAAAGCTTGACAAACATATTTTCACAGATTTGTTAACAAAATTGTGTTCAGGTGTTCAGGCAGGTTGTAAACAATTTCCAAGCTCTACTAGTCTTAATTATTTTGAATTAGCAATGTTGGTGAAAATGTCTATTGCAATAGTCTAGGTTACTTTAAACCTATATTTACCTATGCATCTTTGGCAAAGGCACACTCTCTGTCTTTACAAAGTGACCTTGTATTTGTGTCAAACAGTATTCACGGTTAAGTCTAGTGTCTGTATAGTTTATTTAGTGTCTTTGGTGATTGCTTTTCTTCATATGCCTTTTGTTAGTTGTTCATCTCCACTGGTCTGCAGTAAGCAGCTATTATTTGAGAAAAAGTCCGCAAATCTAGTGATTAATGGCAGTGAGTCAGGAGTAGATTATCAGTCAATGGACTTGGGAGACTTTTAGAGTCTTCACGGAGAAAGGCCTCTTATCTCATTTTCCCAAACATACTAACACTCTGTTGGAAGAGGAAGTGTCTCAGTTAAATACTTTATGACTACTGTTAAACTTTTTTTCTTTGAAAGAGGGTGTAGTATATGTAAGGCTATTAATCGATCACACTCCGCAGTGGCTGGGCACCACAAATGACACACTTGCAATGGTTAACTAAGACCAACAAGAAAGTTGTGTTTTTACCCGTGTCAGTTTATTGGTTTGGTTTATATGACAGCAGGATTACGCAAAAAGTACTGAACTGATTTGTATTTTTGTCAATTTCCCAGAGAAGAAATAATGTATGGATCTTGATGTTAAAATATCTGACATGTCATTGATCTATGACTTTGTACAGTTTGGTATATATCCAAATAATAGTCCATATCTTTTGGAAGAAAATTCTAAATCCCCATGATAAGCAATTGTACCTACCATGTTTTATGACAAATAAATAAGTTATGTTATTAGACTGCTTCCTTTTTCCTTTTATTGTTCGATTATAAATGCTAGACACACCCATAATTTAGCCTTGGCAAAGGTATGCGCTCTTTGTGCAGAAGTATGAGTTTTAATTAATGAATAATTTTCCAGTTATTTAATTTTTGCAATTAATTTTCTGGTCCATAACAGGGGTTTCAAAGTCTAATTCTGAGGTACTGTCCTCAAACCAAACTGAGAAAACCTCACCGACCAACACTCCTCTGTGATAATTTTGTTATAGATTCAGGCTAAAACTCAGCCTATATTAGCAAAGTTCATCACAATTAAAAGTATGATGAATTAGCTATTAGTAGTTACTTTTTGCAGTGTACACACAGATGTACAGAAACCATCATTGGATTACTGTGATACTAAAGAAAGTAACTTTGTCTCATATCCCTCCCTCCATGGACCCTCAGTTCAACTATCCCTCAGACTGAAAGTGAGTAGAACCATATAAGCCATAAACTTTCATCTGTTCATTAAAAGTCTGATCAAATATCTTCAACCCATTAGACTACACATTGACAGTACACTACCGTAATATGTGCCCATTTCACATAATTACTCTGGCTGAGCGTTTAATTAAACAGATGGTATACCACATTACTGATGTCTGTACAGAATATTACTGAACCTTGTGCAAAAATTGCATCTCTGTGGATTGGCATCCCATGTGATCAGGGTAAAAATAACTATTTCAATTTGTTTTTGCATCTTTGTGCACACAAATCAAACACTTGTTCTTGTTCAATTTTTGAGAAATAAAATATCAAAAAATTAAGCACAGGCTAATCATGTCAATACCCCATTAACACCTAAATAACTCCCAGTAGTACCGCTGCTGAAAAAAATGAACCACTAGGAAAAAGGCAATTAGATTTTGTCAGATCCTACAGATTATGTTATTCTGATGGGCTTCACACAGCAGAGAATGAGAGAATGTTTAATTTCTTTTTTCTTATTGTGTTTGGACACGGCTATTATCTAGTCTCTGGAGAGTTTTTGGAGGGATACTCATGACCCTGGACTGTAGCTTGGAGAGGAAGATCATATAAAGCTAGTCACAAGACCTGCTGTCAATTGAGGTTTAGTTTATCAGTTGGCTTCCTACATCATGCTGTGTGTGTATGCATGCGTAAAAGCATAAGTACTATATGTACATGTGTGTCAGCAGCACACACCTCCTAATTTACAGCATTTAAAATTTGTTTAGAATTTAACCCTATCAGTAAATCCGTCAGCTGTGTTTTTGAAAAGCCTGGAGATACCTTTCCATTTCTGAATCCATGTCAAAATCAACAAACTCCTAGGGCATTCACAAATTATGTCGAATGAGAGTCAAGCATCAGTATCAGACAACACATGACCTCATTTTCTACTTACGGTTAATGCCCATATGTCATACGAAACTACCTTAAATGATGTTTAATAAATGGCTGAGGAGGGCAAACAGCAGCAAACAAACATAATAAATCCCACTGATATTTCTTGAGTACACTTACTTATTTATGTAGATATCCAATCAGCCAATAATGTGGTAACAGTGCAATGCATGTAATCATTCAGATACTGGTCAGGAGCTTCAGTTAATGTTCGCATCAAACAGCAGAACGGGGAAAAAATGTGATGCAAATTACTTTGACTGTGGCATGATTGTTGGTGCCAGACAGGCGGATTCGCTGATTTCCTGGGATTTTGACACATACCAGTCCCTAGAGTTTTTACTCAGAATGGTTTGAAAAGCATAAAACTACTTCCAGCAGGATAATGTTTCATGTCACAAAACAAAAACTGATTCAAACTGGTTTCATGAACCTGACAATGAGCATGATGTACTTCAGTCCCCCCAGTCAAATAACAATCACCACTGGAATGTGGCAACATGAATGTGTGTCTGACAAATCTGCAGAAATTAAGCGATGCAATCTTGTTAACATTGACAAGTGAGGGTATGTTTCACTTTCATTTGGTGCCAATGTGTAGTTTGAACTTGCTTCACTCTTGACATATAGTCACTGCAATGCTGTTAAAACAACAACTATATCTTACAAATATGAAAACATTTCTTTTCCAACAAAACTTAGTGTTCTCTAATACATAAAATGTCTTTTGGCCTGCAAATAACCATAGTATTGCTACCTAAATACATAAATACTTTTGTACTTTTAAATTTTTCTACTGTCTTTTACAGTTCTTGCATTTTCCCCGTGGTTGTGCTGTTTTCTTTGTTGTTTTGTCACTATCCATGTTCTTTACACCTAGTATTCATCTTTGTCAATGTTCTTATTTAAAAATACACTTTGTTATCTTCCCATGGAAAAATGCATTTGCGATTTTATAATAAATTGCAAATGCAAACAATAAGACAGAAACAGGAGCAAGAACACGCCTGGGGAAAAAAAAACCCCACAAAAGCATATCCTAACATCTTACACAGTTGCGCTGAAATTTGTCCACTTACCATGAGCTCATGTTCAGTACGATACACTCCCAATTTCCTCAGCCCAATCGTTAGGTCGTTGACACAAATGCCACCGTCACCGTTCACATCCAGGACCTGGAACAGAACTTTCAGTCTGTGCTCCTGCTCGGGTCCTCCACATATGTCACATGGATGCGCAGACTGGCCACGGTCAGAGTCCCAGTCACCGTCCACCAGCCGTCGGGTGACCGGCTCAGGTGAGGTGACTGATGAGGGGTCCTCGGCCCGCTCACCGCCGCCGCCCGGGTCGACCCCTGGGTGTTTCTCGGCCGACCGGCACTGGCAGACTACATCGCTGAGCAAGGGGGGCATCAATGAGCCCTGCTGATGCATCGTAAACAGCTCGATCCACTTTTAGCTGTGGCTCCGATCCGAGTCAGAGAGCGCCTCAGCTCACCGTTATAAGTCGAGCCCTGGTGACAGCGCCACGTCCCTCCATTCCAGTCGGCACTGAAAGCAAAAGCTGCCGGTTAGCGCACAAAGTCGACCGATCCCCACCGACACACAGGCAGAGTTCAGCCGAGACGACAGACGCCTCTCAGTGCGGACTCCACGTGTTCATTAGCGGAGCAAGACCGCGTTTTCGACGTGACCCGACGTTGGCTGTAACTTATAGATGTCGGTGAAACGAGACGCGGTGATGAGAGGAGGATCTTGAGCGATAGGCGCCTTCAACGTCTACAAAAACACCTTCACGGCCGCGAACGTTAGACTTAAAACGGTGCTCGTATATCGCACACCACAACCAAAAAGGTTCCTGTTTTAAAGACTGTTTTAGATAATATTGATTTTCCGATATTTAACTGCCGTTAACTTGCCGATCGCTGACAGGAGAACGCTCTTCGGGTCCGGGAGCCGGCTGCCCCAGAAGTCCCGCTGTACAACGCGAGATTACACCGAGGCCACATCAAAGCTCAGGGTACTGCATGGGAGTGACGTGCGACCGGGTCCACGTTCAAGGAGAATACATGCTTTTTAGAAAATGACTCGTGAAAATACTGATTGAAAGCACAACATATTTAGAGGAAGTTCGAGGATATAGAATAAAAGTCTGACAATGCTGAATTACAATCTGAGAATATGGGATGAAATATATTCCCTCGAATCCGCTGATAGCACGGCACACTGGCGCCATCTTTTGTTGAAGATATCAACAATCAGTTGACGATCATCAGTCAGAGCTACAATGTAGTCAGAAATAATGTAATTTAACATCTTTTATTAAGTTTTGAGTCAATTTAGCACAGTCTATTTATCCATTTCAAGCTGGGTAACAATTGTGAATTCATTTTATCTTAATCCCAACCTAGGGAAAACATGAACATAGCATAAAAATCCACCTTCTTTCCCCACTCCAGAGGATGACCTGTGGCAAAGCAGATAGGAGTCCAGAGCTGATTTATTTTAATCTAAAACGGTAGAAAAAGTTGCCAGGGTGAACAAGCCTGAAATAAAAAAAACAATCTAAAAAGTGTGCTCTAACTTACCTAAATCAACAAAACAATAAAATACAGGCATTTTACCTAAATTGAAAGAAAAATACTCATACATAATACATAATGCATTTTTTTCAGCTTTGAAGGTGTTGAATATAATAGGTCATTACAACTCACACACCTGTAACAATAATAAAAGTAATTTGAATAAAACTGCACTGGAGTGGAACATTAAATAAAATTATTTATGCCTTCTGTCATGACTCCTGCCCCTGTCCTGTATATGTTGGCCATTTTTTTCTTGTCTTCTGCCAGCCACCAGATGTCCCTGTACAAAGACTTCATGAGTGAAATGATCAAAGCCATGAGGGTAACACTTTGAATCTCAATATCAAATTAACCTTTTGGTTCAGTTGAGAATTGCTGGAATTTCTGCAGGTAGGTGTTCTTCCTGCTAGGCTCTAGGCCTGCCGCATCTCCACTGGTGCCTAGTTTGTTAGCTGCAGGGTCAGCAGCTGGACACCACTACTCATAGATGTTTTGCCCCTCATCTCCTGATGGCAGGGTAGTGAACAGGCGCATCACCCTGACACCCCCTGTAGCTAACCTTTTACAGGAGTTACTCACTCCCCATGCCTTGTCCCGCATTCACAGCCAGAGCCAAAACCTTGCTGTCTTCACCTCCTCTGATACTTCTCTGGTTGTCTTTTGCAGTCTCTAGCACCCATCTCCATTGGGCAGAGCTCCATCCACCTTCCCTGCACGCGACCAGGTCTACATATTTTACCATCGGCTGTCTCTATCCCACTTCCCATGGCATTGTCAACAAGCAATGCTGATTTTTCAGCTGTGGTCAATAGCACCATGTCTAGCTGCAGTGTGGGCCTGTATTTCTATTTCATATGTGCCTTGCCCTCTAATGGGATCCGCTGTTAGTTAACCCATTTACAGTCCACAACAGCAACCTGAGACAATTTTTACACTCACTTAGCCTCTCTGACAGATTTCTCCTTCGAAGACTCTGCAACCCTGAAGACCTGTGAGAGCTGTGCTTCACTGCTTGCAGCCTCAAAACGCCATGATGATTGTTTTTGTTGTTGACTCTTACCTTGCTGTGAAAGGCAGCAGAATTCATAAAGTCTGTCCACTCCCTCCACTCTAGCCAAGCAGTGGTGAAAGAGGCAGTGGTGGCTTCTTCCAAGACCAAGTGCAGCACAGATGTGTTAGATGTACATCTGGCTGGGTCTCTCCACCCTAAGGGAGAATGAATGCAGTCAACTGTTAATCTGCCGCTGTCTGCTGAATTTCTCTGAGAAGCTAAGCACCCACCTTTGTGCCCAGTGGCATTCCTCTTGGCAGCAGCAGCCGTGTCATCTCAGAACCTGAAGTTCAGCAGCTGCTTGCCTTGTGACCACATTTCCATTTCCAGCCCTCCTTGAGCTGAGAGCTGGGGGAGCATGGGTATTCGCACTCTCCTAGCCTCTGTCTTGGGCAGGCATCATGTCAAATATCTTAACGCCAATAACAGCAACTTCCCAAGCCTTACATATCCCCTAAAGAGAATCCATCCTTCCATCCATCCATTCATCCATCCATCCATCCATCCATCCAACCATCCATCATCTGCTCCTTAAGTTGGGTTGTGGTGGCTGCCTGGACATCCCCCTCCCTAGGAATGTTTTCCCAGCTCCTTCAGGGGGATCTTGAGGCATTACCAGGCCAGATGAGATATAAGCTCTCTACACGTTAAGGGTCTACCCTGGGGTAGACATGCCTGGAAGGACTCCAGTAGAAGTTGCCAAGGAGGCATTCTAATCAGACGCTCTCAGCTGGCTCCTTTTGACGCTAAGCTCTCTGTGGATGTCAGAGTTCTTTATCCTATCAATTAGGCTGAGCCCAGCCACTTCACAGAGGAAACCACACAAATCTGCCTGTCAATCTCCCTTACCATCTTACCCTCACTCTTGATACTCAAGATACTCTCTTACCTGGGGCAGAATCTCCTTCCTAACCCAAGGGAGCAAACCTCAGTTTTCTTGCAGAGGACCAAAGCCTCTGACTTGGAGGTGCTGACTGTCATCCCATCCACTTCACACTTGGCTGCAAACTATCCCAGTGAATGTATAAAGACATGATCTGAACCCAACTGAGCCTGGTCATCTGCAAACAGCAGAGAAGCAAGTGTGAGGTGTTCAAACTGGACATTCGCCTCCCCTGGCTGTGCCTTGAAATCCTGTTGATGAAGATCACAGACAAGGACTGGTGACAAGGGAGAACCATGGCAGAGGCAAAGACCCACTAAAAACTTGTTTGACTTCCTGCTGAGAATACAGATATGACCGCCTGTTTAGTTAAATAGGGACAGAGCAGCTTGTAGCAATGGCTCCGGAACCCCATATTCCTGCAGTACCTCACACAGGATCATCTGAGAGGAGGCCCTCTTGAAATCCAAAAAGCACATGTAGACTGGATGGGGAAACTCTCACAAACCCCCAGTAACCTTGTAAAAGTAAAGAGTTTGTCCACTGTTCCGCCCCCAGGACAGGAAAGTTCAGCAATTGGTTGGAGCCTCTTAGCAACTTACAGTTGCACTGAGGTGACCTCTCACTGTCCAGGTGTGAGTATTCCCACACCTGCCCAGCACCTCTCATCCTGTCCAACATTGGAAAAGATAGAGTACAGCCTGTCTCCAGGAGTTTGGTTCCAAAACCAGTCCTGCGCATGGAGCTGGGCCCAATTCTATCTAATTGTTATAACTTCACTTCCCGCACTAACTAGTTCCTTCTCCCACAGAGGTCACATCCAAATTCCTAAAGCTAATCTGTAATGCCAGGGATTGGCATGCCCAGGTTACTTGAAAAAGAATCAATTTTAACTTTAAGACCAATGAGTTGTAGCTTCGATTGCCCTTTAACCTTTTGACTTGAAATTACTTAATACCTAGCAGGCTTAAATGTTCTGTATGGCGGTAGCTAAAAGGGTTATTTAGAGAGAATGGAAATCTACTGTACCGCCCCTCCTTGATGACTCAGTGATAAGGTTTGCAGTCTTTATTTGGAGATTATCTTCTCCTCATCTGACTCAAATTGTAATTTTGTTTAGATTTGGCATAACTTCATTGATATATCAAAAAGCAAATTGATTGGGATGCAACTAGATAGTGTTGGTTGATTTATGCACCCCCTTGAGTGTGGCACAATGTATAGTTCAGCTGAGCAACCATTCTGGTCATACTAATTGTACATATCTGGACTGTGACAATGTACAGTTCAATTCCAGCCTGAGCTATGGATATTGGAGCAGTATGTATGGGAATGCATGCACAATCATTTGCAACAAAAAGTTTTTGGTTTCAGTGTTTTCGTTCCTTCACACTAGTGACAGCCATGATTGGAGGCATGTTTTCAGGTTGCCCATCTGTCTGTACTTCTGTCCAATTCTTGTAACTGCGAAATCCCAGGAATGCCTTGAGGGTATTTCTTCAAAAATGTTCATTTGGACTAGGACAAACTGAATGTGATGTGAATTGCATCTTGACAGGTTGGTAGAGGCATACAACCATGGGACAGTTATTCTAGCTTTTTTATGTTTTTATCACATGTTGGAGGGTGTATCCTTGTTAGGGCATGTCTCTTGTATGTGATTTTATTTATATTTTTTTAGGTTAAAAACTTTAAAAAGTAAAATAGTATTAAGTTGGTATTACATAGAGTTCATTCATCATTAATTTTATTATTTACATTTGTTATTGCTAATGTGGCATGTAAAAAAGGCCAATATGACTTTGTCTGACCTCAGACTGCTTAGAATAGGTGATGAAATTCTGTCCTAAAATCAACTACAGAGTAACTGGAACAATAGTCTTTTATAAAATAATTATTTCAAGTTTAATGTATTTCTAAAATTTAACATTGTATAAACAATATTTTCAGCTCTGGATATTTTAGGGGTAAGGAGTGTTTACTCTTGTTTTGTCTTTTTATTCATGTAGGCTATTCTATATACTTAAATGCAGATATTTAAAGGTTCTACAAACTTCAGCATTTGAAAATCAGCAACTTTTATTAGTTTATTTTTTCTCAAACATTTTTTCAACAGCTGATTTTTTAATTTGAGAACTCGACTGTAGAAATGCTTTGGATTGTGTTAGGTTTCTCTCTTTTTCTCTCTAAACCAAATACACACGCTCTAACTCAGTCTGTCTCACTCACACATACACACAAATACACTCCTATATTTTAGAGAGCGCATTTTTAAAATGACACAGTATTTCTTTCTGTCCTCTTGTTAACTAATTTTTTGCGTATTTGTTTTGTATGCGTTAATTTCCTATCTTACTGCTACTTGGAATAGTGATTCCTGCAGAGCCTGAACATTGTTCTTATTGAAATACTGAAATTAAAAAAAAGAACAAACTGCTTACGATCACCAGTTACGACTGGAAAGTAAACAGTGATAACGGCGAGATTTTTTCTTTAGCGTTTGAAAAACATAGTTTGTTTGGCTCGTTGTGTCATTGGCATTTGATTAAGCCAATAGCAACAGAGATTATAACGTGACCGCGAGATACCCAACTAATGGCTGTCAGTGGGCGGGGCCCTATGCACATTACGTACGTCGTTAGTCGGAAGAAGAAGCCGATTCTGGAAGCCATTACGTTGCGCACATCAGTTGAGTAAATCCTACTATTTTTGCGTACAATACGCACAATTACCTCTCCGAAGGAGGAATTTATGCAATTATGGCATCGGTGGCGAAAAAGAGAAAAATGAATTTCTCGGAGAGAGAGGTGGAAATTATTGTGGAAGAAATAGAGAAACAAAAGCACACACTGGTTAACCACTTCAATGCTGGAGTCACCCACATGGCAAAGAATAGCGCGTGGGTGGATATCCTGAAAAAGGTGAACGCTGTCACCACCTGTCCTAGAGAGTTGCCTGAGGTGAAAAAGAAGTGGTCTGACATGAAGACAGAGGTCCGGCGGAAAGTGGCCCAGGCGCGGGCTGCTATAGAGGGGACCTCCGCTGACTGTACTCCAGTTCCCGTCATCCTCACTGCTATGCAGCAGAGGATCTGTAACCTCCTAGGGGAGGCCACCATCATCAGTTTACCGGCAGGAGACTCGGATGCAGAGATAACTTTACCTGTTACAGTGAGCAGCGCCACCACGGTCACATTGACAGAGAGTAAGTTCACAGAAGTTTCCATTCTGAACATGCACATGATACAGTTACAGTGTCAGGAGCTATGTGTGTATGCTACCGTAATAAGAAAGAAAACTTCAGATGTTGCCCTCTGGTAGGATTATCTTCAGATCTCCCTGACTGAGTAATGTGGCTCTTAAATTGAACTGAACTCGCACACTGCATTTTCAAATCTAAGCATGGAAAGATACAATTCGACCGACCACTTTAGGCGAAAAATTTGTGTCCAGCAGTACAGATGCTGCACTACTGACAGCAGCCCCTGAAAAAAGTGAAAATAAAACTAGCAATCCCACCCTTGTCTGCTGTGAAGGGGGTAGAGAAAGGACAAACACTTGGAGTAAGTTGAATATTGCAGGATCTGATACATCTTTCGATTAATTAAACTAGTGTTCTGGAATTATTTAAATGTAGAATTCACCTCTGTTTTAGATATTTTATTAAACTACTCCTACTAAAAATCCCCTCAAGGCCTGCAGGTTAACTTGAAAGTGGTGGTTCCTCACCTCTGGGTTTTGTGATCCCTCAACATTAAGCTGTGTTGTCGACAGGTTGTGAACAATTAGAGTCAAAGTGTGATGCTGCCTTCTCATATTGTTTTTTTTTTTCAGCTGGGGGAGGTCAAATTATACAGAAATTTTCTAAAAAAAAAAAAAAAAGATTATCCAAATCCCAAAACAAGAACTAAAGTGGCAGTCCAATAAAATATTACATATGTAACTCTACTTATTGAACAACAATTGGTTCCCAAACTAGATGTGATGTCAAAAATCCTGCTTGTTTGTCTACATGTGAAACTGAAGTTTAAAAATAGACTCTGCACATATAGTACTTCATTCTGGACAGCGAAGTGAAAAATGTCTGAGTGCAGAAACATTTTAATTGATGTTAACCTTAGTTACCTTCATATTGTGAAAACCTTTATGGAATAGATGCAGACTTTTCTGATGACATACGCAAACTGCTGCACAGATTCTGTTTGCTCTTCGTCTCTCATTCACCATTTCACTGCTTCTTAGTTATTTCTCATTAAAATACACTGTGGATGCATAACAGAGGTCCAAATGTCAG
This sequence comes from Istiophorus platypterus, assembly GCA_016859345.1. Classification (NCBI taxonomy): domain Eukaryota; kingdom Metazoa; phylum Chordata; class Actinopteri; order Istiophoriformes; family Istiophoridae; genus Istiophorus; species Istiophorus platypterus. Next base: position 23,485,909 of record CM029128.1, on the reverse strand, counting down.
ACTTTTCCTCCACTACCACCTCCTTTTTCTCCATGACCCAGTATCTCTTTTTGGAGCATGCATATTACTTAGCCTGATTTCCAGATCCAGTTAATCACATGTGATACCTTTTAAGAGTAAGTGAAAGTGTTTTTGCAGGTTTTAGCCTTCTTCTTTAGCTCTGTCTGTATTTTTTTTTAGCTCTTCCAGCTGGCTCAGGTACAGTCTGTGATGAAGCAAAGCCACTGAGTGGTAAGTTTTTCTTTCATGCAGTATCTTCATACTTGCATGAAATTGTTTATCTGACACATTCAGAGCAGCCGGTGTAGTTAATAGAGAGGAGATTGTCTCTTTCAAGATTGTTACATGTAAGGTCTCCATACATGGGATTGATCATTACAGAGAATTTCTGCTAAATATGTAAATAAACATGCTGGGGACAGGGACAGATCTCTTTAGGTCATGAAGCAAAACCCCAACCAGCTCCAACTGCTGAGCTATCAAGAGTAAGATAAATGGAAAAGTTACACAATGTATTTAGGTTTTTCCTGAATAGATTGATAGTTTGCTCAGCACTGTGAAAATATACTGGAAACAAATATATAGATTTACATTCACTGAAAGAAAATAAAAGAACTAAAGTGAAAGGTAAGTGTTAGTGCAGTTTCCCCATCACAACATGTACCAAAAGGAAAGGAAGAAACAAAAGTTTTTTACGATATATATTTTTGACCAAAAATTAACTTGAGGATTCCCTAGTGGCCCTTACTTGAATAATCAGCCTTTTCTGACATCGTAATTTTTTTTTCTTAAGGTAGAAGTCTAAATTCAATAACAGAACAACTCATATTGCAAGATTGAATTCTGAAATAAGACAATGAGTTGAAAGTCAAGGATGGCTGTTTCAGTTTCCCATATTACCATTTTAAACAATCTGCAATACAGTTGTTTTGTGTTCTAAAGATGCCTATGTACTACTTGTGCAACATAATCTAAGCGTTCCTTGCATTGTGCTCCTTTATATGGCTCTGCCACTCACTATTGTGTTTCATCATTATTGTCAAAAAGTATTCGAATATGTGACAGCATGTATGTAATGATAATGATGTGGATTGAAAAAAGCTCAGGACTATATTTTTACTGTTGGGATTTTAATGGAAAAATGCAGTCTCTTTGGCTGCAGTAGTTCATAATTAAAAAGAGCTTTTCTGGCCTGTTTTCAGCTGAAACAACTTACCACACCCTAGAGGATGGCGGCGTGGTAGAGTACTGCACCACCACTGTAAGTGATTCCACTCCCACTGTGGTGGCGACTGTTGGGGCTCCAGTAGAGATGCTGGCCTCGTCTTCAGCTTCCCCGCCTCCTCCTCAAGGTCAGGCTAAACCCCAGGAGCTGAAGAGCCGCATTGCCCTCAACTCTGCCCGCCTGCTGCAGGAGCAAAGAGTCACCAATGTCCACATTCGCCAGATTGCTCAACACCTTGAGGGTCAGAATGAGCTCCTGCAGATGATGCGACGCTCCCAGGAGGCTCAGGCTTTTGCCCAGGAAAGACAGGCTCAGGCCTTGGAAGGTACACAGGCTGCCCTGCTTGCATTAGTACAGATGCTCAGGCCTGCCCTAAAAGACCTGCGCAAATTCCTACAGAGTGGGACCGAAGTCACAAACCCCATTAGTTTTGCAACTGGAGGAATAGCTGATGGGTCAGGAACAGAGGACCAAAGCAGGCCTCAAACACCACCACCTCCTCCACAGCAAGCTGAGGACACACAATAGACACTCTGTGTGTGTGCATGTGTATGTGTGTGGGTATATGTGTGTGTGAGTTAGTGAATGTGTGTGGCACTGCCTCCTGTCTGCATTGAACAAAAAGTCCATGCACTCAAGCCTCAGAGAACAATGAAAGGCTTGTCAAGAGTTTCCTTATGAAGAGCATGTAAAGAAGGTTATTTTGAGAACATTATTTTCACATTTACAGTCCATTATTAATTGGTAGTGAGTTTGTTACTTAATACATATATTTGATAATGAAATGTTGTTAATGCAGTGATGCAGAAGTCTTTTCAAGTCAGTGTGCAGTTTACCCTGAATGAAGAATTATAAGTCTTGTTTTAAAAACTGGAGATGGCTCGGTTCTCCAGTTAGCGTGCACCCTGTCTCCAACAAAATGGTAGAAAAATCAGAGGACTGTATTTTCCCAACAGACTGCATCACTAATAATCAACCAGAAGAGGTCAGTGTGTAAACAAGTTTCACCACTGGGCGCTCAGCAGTGTAGATTTGAAGTCCACGGTTCCATGGTAAACCTCAGGAAAACCAAATTATTTACCCTCATACAGCATATATTTCTGCAACAACAACCAAAAGAAATTCCTTAGACTTAAACTGATTCAGTATCGCCATGATACAATTCAGTTTTGTCATTAGCATATCATTTGAATTTAGGATCACTTGCTATCCTCCATTAGTTTAAAAAACATGGCTTGAGTTGTACTGCTCACAGGTGGGAAACTGGACTATGGATAACTTCTTGGTTGTAAAATATGTTGTGTGCTGAGCCTGTGGGCACATGAAAAGTGATAGATATTGAAGAAGAAAATAACTTTAGAGGATGTTTAAATTGGTGAAAGCTAATCTGTTATTCTATTAGCTAGTCATGCTTCAACTGAAATTAACTCTTGAAAGTGGCCCTTACAAATGTTACACCATCTCTTTGATCAGATAGCTTAGTAATTATATGTGGACATTACAGTATCTACAGGTGAGTAAACACACCAGGTTATTTGTAGCACCATTAAAAGCATGGCTATTCAAAGGACTTTTCTTAAGACCTAAAAGGGCATTAAAGTGCAATTTCTCTTTCTTGCAATTGATGGGCTCCTGCATGCTCTTAACATCTACTAAAGTCAAAATAGGTTTAGTTAATTAACATGAGAGATTTTACATTTTGCCCGTGCTCATCTCAGTGTACACTACCCGCTTAGCAGCAAACAGCAGACAGGCACTGTTAGAGACTAGCCATTGAACTTAGTGGTGAATTTAGCATTTCAAGACCCACCTGCTTTTCTCAGGGGTTGAAACAGGAGCTTAATAGAGAAGAAAAATCTGACTGCCTTTCATCAGGTTGCCAAAATACGAATACAAATATTGCTCTGCTGGATGTGTAAATAGGAAACTGTTGGCTAACATGTTCAGTATAACAACTTAATAGCAGTGATATGTCAGTTGTTTTTTCTTTTTCAACTTGTGATGTTCTTCTGCTCTCAGTTGGCCAGAAAAATCAATTATTGTAACCGGGAAAAAAGCATTTAGAGACAAGCTTGTTCTACTTCTGCCTTGTGTGTTATTTTCCAATCACCACTTGGCTCATATGTGTGTGCTAGTCAGCATGTACAGTATGTCTGCATACCACACCAATTATACTGTAAATTCCCACAGGAATTCAGTGAGTTTTTTATCAATATATATGAAATGGATCTAGTTAAAGATTTGGTAAATGATGTACATGAACTGGAATGACTATTCTCACAAAAAACATTTGAAAAAAAAAAATTCTGCAATTTCATTTTTCATTCAAACTCCAATTCTGTCTGTCAGCCCTGCATTGATTCTTTTTTAGCCAACTGATGAATTTAAGTCCAATAATCACCCTCCTCTTATCTTTTGTTTGGTTGCCATTAACTCCTGAGGGATATATCTGAGTCTATAGCTGCTAAATGCTCAACTATGTCTGCTAAGTAGACAGTGGGTTTTTCAGAGCTTTTTCACTGAAAACAGCTGCCAGCTTTGCTGCACTGAGCCAGAACCAAAGGAGTGGACATGTGGGCTGGAAAACCCAGGACCCCAGAAATGGCATTTCAGGATTAGAAATTATGTAGGGCTCCAAGTCTGAATGGTGAAAGGTGCTGGAAAGCAGAGTAACCCAGTCAACTAACAGCTAATGCAATAAACACAAATTCATTCTCTCATTAAAAACCAGAAATTTTGCTGTCTTCTTGTGTCAAGGCTGCATACAGCTAAATTTATGTGACTGAACTCACTGACAGTTGGGTACTAAGAGGTAGCTGCTTTTACAGTGACTGTGTGACTAGCTACAGGAGGAGTCTACCCTCTGCAGGGGTGACACCTCAAGCATGACAACAGGCATGTATGTTTCACCAACATTATGATCCACATGATCTTCAAACACCCTGGAAAATACACTCTGGTGGCTGGCAGTATATAGCTTAGCTCTGATGATGAATAGCTAAGGTACAAATCCAGTTTGAAGGCTGGTAGCCTGCAACTTTTCTCTGATGATTATGAGCAAGGTTAACTATTGATGAGATAACAAGCTAATGAGTGTACCAGTGATTTACATAATTCATTGAAGGGGCTGATAAATTAAAAAGCAATTGAGATGCCTTTGGTTCTAAATGTGGTTATCTGGTCATGGTAGACTGTGTAGTTGTGTAACTTAATATTACTTATGCTTCAGCAAATTAAAATAAGTGTTCTCAGACCAGGATGCTGAATTGCTGAAAATATTAGCAATGAGAGAAAAATATAACTCCCAGACAAAACTCCACTTCAGCACAGTAACCAATGCCCTACATGTTTGTTTGTTGCTTGGGGTCATCTATGGGCCATCTTGTCTCAACTGACCATTTTAGAAACAGTAGGATTTAGCGGGCAAAAAATAAGAGTAGCACTGGGTTTGATATATTATTTTAAATGCTTGGAAATCTAACTTATGTAAATCTTGTTTTTTTATAATAAAAGTTACATAGTTTCAAGCTTCTGAATTTTGACTTTTTTCCTGTCATCATCATCATCATTACCATCATCATTTTCATTATTACAATTAATAATATGAAGAGTTGTAGTACAATTTCACATTGTTTTTCAACTCTTCGTCACCCTGATCCTCTTCCTCATTTACCTCTGCTCATACTTTGTGGACGTTCCCTTACTGGCCCCGTGAGATATGAGACGTTCAGGGAGCTGCGCTGACTGACTGTTGTAGAACTAAGTGGAGAGGGAAAAGATGGTGAAGATGCATTGAAACTGAGAACTGTCAAGTACCTGGACCACAATTCTCTGCAGCGGTTCACAGCTGTACTATTTCACTAAGTATGAGGAACAGACAGAGGGAACGGTAAGGTTCGGGGGAAGTTTATCTCGTACGAAATCTTGGTAGTTAGGCCGCCGAGTGGTTTCGTTGTTTGCGTGGCAGCTGTCTATATCGAGAGAAACTAATGTTAGAGAACAGGCAAGCAACGATGCGAATTTTTAAAGATAATGTGTCGAAGTATAATATAAAAAAGTATTGTTAGCCAAGATTGTACAAAAAACCCTAATATATAGGAGGTCTTTTAATATATTTGTAATGTGGGGTTGAAAAAATGTAAAAACTACACGATTTCCACAGCTGTTACAGCTGCAAAAACCTATATAAGTGCAGATTTAAATAAAGCCGAATTAATAATGTTGTATAACAGCCCCCCCCCCCCATTCCAGGTCTAGACAACTCTACAGAAATGATTAACCTTAAGGCAAAGAAGAATTTTCAACCTCCATTTTAAGGCCAAATTCATTATTATTTTTTTTTTTTTTTAATTTTTGTCTATTTCTTTTTCCCTTTCATTGGTGTTCATAATAATGAGCACACGCCAGCAGCTGGGGACAATGTCTTTTTTAATGAAAAAGAAGAAGTTCCAGTTTCAAGTGCATTTTACATTGGAGGAGCTTACAGCAGTGCCTTTTGTCAATGGAGTGCTGTTCTGTAAGATCCGGCTGATTGATGGTGGGGACTTTGTCGTCTTGTCATCCAGGTATTTAGAACAAATTGTCACTTCCTCGTTGTAACCCATTTTTGACTTTGCCTCCACAAGTGTTAATGTTAAATGTAAGTCATACTTTTCCATTTCAATGGCTGACACTTTGCTGTTTTCTACAAGTAAAACAGACACAGTTTTTATGGACACATAGTGCTACAAAGGAGTGGATGATTCACCTCTGTTTGTTTTTAATTTTCTACCTCAAATAAGGGAGAGGGTGCACTGGATGGTGACAGCTGTAAAACTGGTATGAAACTGCATAGTTCAACCTTTAGTACACTATGTGTTGTTTTACCCTCATGTCTCTTGGGAAAGTTGCCTTTGTGCTATATCTCAGCTACACTCTGCCATACATTCACAAAGGGAGCTTCCCAGCACTAACACAGCCTCATGTAGTTGTTCTGTGGAAGTGTGTTGAGGTTATGTGGTTTGCTTGAGGGCTCATGGGCAGAATTGTTGATGGAGTCAGGAGCGAAAACCACACTTGGTGACCTTCGACTTTGGCAACTTTGACCCAGCCAGTGATTCCTAATGTCTAGATATCTATAAGGGTCATTCACTAACACTACAAAAACTTAGGGGGACTATTTCTGCAGTAGTTCCAATAGCAGTTCCAGAGAAAATATGGGATTTTTTGTAGTTTGGATGACCTAACCTTTAAATTATCAGCAATTATTAGATTAGAAAGCATCTGAAGGTGCCCAAATAACACACTCTCATCCTCTAGCCAGTGTATACATGTCACAAGCATGACATTAGTAAGATTCACTTACTACATTTGTGACTCAATATGCAAAAGCTGTGGGGAAGTGCCATGACAAGTCTCCAAGTTCAAAGAATAACAGACAAGTCTTTAAGGACCACACAAACGATTTTGCATGTTTAACCCAGAGCATACAATAATGTCTCAGAGTTCTAAAAACTATTTTTTCTTTTCCTGGTTTTCATTCTTTTCCATACAGTTAGGAAATCAGCTCTCAGAGAACTTAAACCTTTTTTACTTGAGCTAGATAATTATTCAAATTACGAATGAATATTAACATAACTTTGAAGATAGTTAAAGAATATATCAACTTTTATTCAAATTCACTTATTAGCTATTTTTCTGAAACCGAGATGAGAAAATCAATATCAGTCTCATGGTTGTGTGGAGCTAGAGTGACAATATTGTTAGCTTAGCTAGAATAAAAACTGGAGGAAGGGGAAAACTGTTAGCCTGGCTTTGGCCAAAGCTAGAAAATACACCGACCCAACAACATCTAAAACTTACAAATGAACACCCATCGTTATTTTTTTTATATCTTGTACAACATTTGAAACATGAAAATGACAGTTTGTGGCAATGGAGGGAGTTATGTGTTTAAAGTATTTTTTCGACAAGCAATATTTTATTCAAACTTCAGAGATAACATTGAAAAGGAAGCAAAAGTTTTGTCTATGTGAAGGTCTTTAAATGGTACAGTTCCCTTTTTAGACCGGAGCCTAAAATATTATCTTCCAATGATGGAGGAAATAATGATAAGCCCATTATTTCAGGGAGAGCACAGGGGAAATGATTGAAGTCCAACTTGGAATCTGAACTGATTGATTTAACGTGAGAGTCTTGTGAGGTCCAGGGCCTAATGAGGCAACTGTGTTAATTTGAGATGTTGTTTTTTTTTGCAGAGAAAGAATATCAGGATTAAAACTATGAATATGGTTGAATACATTACTATGTTTAGTAGAGTTAAGGCCTTTTACATTCCAGCTTGAGGAATTCATAATAACTCCACTGGGAAGAGTCAGCTTATTCACCTTGTTATCTGCCACATGGGAAGTATCTGAGAATACAGCCTACAGCATACAGAGTATAGCAAAATTAAATTGCTAGACATGAAGGGAGAATTAATTACATAAAGAGAAAAAAATGCAGGATAAATGCTGTTGAAAATAGCAAGGAACCTTGAAAAATAGAAATGACTGGAGTGAAATGCCCACTGAGAAGCAACAAGGGGAATTCATAACTAACCCATGCACTTACAGGGGTGGAGAGTGTGCAGGGATAGTGCAGCTATCCACATCCAACAGTACTGTACTCAAAGGCATAACTAGCCTTTAGAACATTGTAAACATACATGGAGTTTTTAGAAGCACTGAGTAAAGTGGAGTCTAAGGATTTGAGGCAGGTTTATGCTATTATTCTAACTTTAATTGTTTGTTCCAGTTCTTGTTGGCTAGCTTCCCTCTTTCTCTTTTGAGCGATTGTAAGTCACATGATGTAGCCTCTAAAGTATGCTTTCAAATAATCCCGTAATATGAGTGATGCTGAAACAATTTTATGGGCAGAACGGGCAGAAAGCAAAAACAGGCAGCTGCAGAAAATGTCTTGTATGCCAGATTAGTCTATCAAGACAGTCCTTTGTCTCAGTAACTGCCTGTGCATAAAGATCAAGTTATGGGCAGATACTGTGTAATATTCAACCCAAGGGCTCCTAAAGAACCACTAATACAAAAATGAATGTATAGCCACAACAGAATCATAAGTGATATTAGTCTGTGCCTCCAGTCTGCTTTGGTATGGAATAGACATGTATTTGAGGAGCCTGACCACAACTTCACCTTCTACCTCACCCAAGAGATGTTCAGTTTTCATTTCTATATGTCTGAAATAAGGTATAACATCTTGAACAAAATGACAATACCAGGTAAAGAGAAGAGACAAGAAAAGGGCACCAGAAAAGAAAATTAAACCGAGGCAGCCACTGAATCACATGAGAGGCAGATTGAGGCTGGGGAGGTGACATGATAGCCTAGCATCCCTATACATGCAGCAGAAAGCTAAACTGGATGACCCGGGGGTTTCCTCCTGCTGACAAATATTTGCATAAATATTGTCAAGGAAAAGGCTGAACATGGTAGGCTGAAAGAATTTTAGCCATATTGCTTCCAAAATTACTGGGTGAGGAATACTTCAACCGGCTACTTCAACCTGATGCAATCCTGATAAGGTAAAATATACCATCTAATCACATTGAAAATATCTCTGACCAGAGGTGCAAATATTTAATAGCTAGTTGAACAATAAACTCCATACCGATAACATAAAGTATTGTCCACGGGCTCAAATTTAATGATCCCATCTTCTTTCAGAATCTTTTCAACACCATGCCAAATCTGTTACATTTCAACATAATTATTGGTGAAGAGTACAATTGCGTTTTAGATTCCATCCTAGACAGGTGGAGCCTCCAATAAAGCTCTTATAAGAACAATGGAGCAATCAATAATATAATGCAATCCTATAATTTAATGGATATTTGGAGGCCCCCAAACTCCATAAAAAGGATTTTTCTTATTTTCCCACAGTACATGGATCCTATGCAAAAATTGATTATTTCTTGCTAATAACTTGTATCGTGTTTCTCTAAATCTTGCACTGAACCATAAAAGGGTTTATTACAGCTGACACTTAAATATTTCTTTGTTGAAGGAGAAGGATTTTTGCCCCTATCTTTCACATAAAAATAGATCTCTATTTAAACACTAGTAATGCGGGCGATGTTGATAAATCTATTCTTTGAGAGGCCATGTAAGCTGTTCTTAGAAGCCACATAATAGATAACCAGTTAGCTAATATGGGAAGCCTTGTACAGAGCAAAATATAATCTATTAATAATTATTACTTAATAAGATTCGTGTTTTACAGTATGAGTTTAATTCTATAATGTCCAAAAATGTTTCAAAACTGCTAGTGCAAGTTGGACAGAGATACGTTGAGCATGGCAAAAAGCCCCGCAGGTTGCAAATGGTTATCAATCACAGCACAGGGCAAATCAGATTTTGAAGAATTGTTTTTTTGGATTCGGTCAATACACTAGATACTGATATTTATCTAGGTTTGAAAAGAAGAAAAAATCCTCACCTACTTCAACAATAAAAGCAGCAGGTCCAGATGGCTTTATTTTTCAGTAGTTCAATGATTTTACTTCTAGACTGTCACTTTTGCTTTAATGCATGTTTATTCATTCTGAGCTCACCCTCAGGTTGCAGCAAACTTTATATAAAGCAAATTTATCGCTGATTCCAAAACTAGACCCCAAGGTGGTTTCATTTCATTGTTGCCTATTGAACCAAAATTCTGGCAAACAGACTTGAAGAAATCAATTATTTTGTTATACATCTCGACCAAACCAGCTTTTTGCCAAGTGGACTTTAAGTATTTCAATCTTTGCCGTCTTTTTAAAATTTTTTGTACACAAAATAAACAGAAGATGTTATTATTTCATTAGATGCACAATGTGGTTTTGATCAAGTGACGAAGGGGGATGTCCATATATGATGTTCCTTTATGAAATAGCTGGAGGTAATTTACTCACAGTCTACTGCCTTTCTCACCCCTTTGCAATTTTTTGTGGGATGAGTCAAGGCTAACCTTTCTTCCTGTTTCCGTTTTTAGGCATAATTTTATCATTGGCTGCTAGCATCAGATAGAACCCTCTAATGTATCCCATTGACATATGTGGATATACATCACGTTTTGTTGAATGCTGATGGCATCCTTTTATAAACCTCCAACCTGCAAGCATCAAATACCCATCCTTCTGTATCATGTGCCATGTGCTCATATGCCTCATATCCAGTCCATTCGAATCCAAAGAAAAGCTCTAATAACTTTTCAGACCGAGGTGTGAGGACTCTGTTAAACACAGCAGGACTTGGGTGGATAAGCTGAATGTAGAACTCAAAGATGAAGTATGGGATGAATGTTTCAATTCATTTCAATTCAATTCAATTTTATTTTTTCTATATCAGGGCAATTTTCATATAGAGCACATAAACCCACATAAACCAACACTTTGACATTTGTTAAATGAAGACACATAATGTTGGCTTTTTCATTTTATGAACCACTCATTTGTAGCATTTCAATAAGCGTTTCAGTCTTTAATTCACTCTGCTAGCAGTCAAGAATAGTGTCCTGTACTTTTGACACACTGACTTGTGTATTTATCCTCAAAATACATGGTTCCATCACAATTTGTTATAGCTGAAGCCCTAGCAGAATGGATTAGATTTTCTGTGAGACACTACTCTACTGTACTGTGTCCTATACTGTATCTTGATTTGTTTGGCAGCTTTTCACAATGGTTTGGTATGCTTTGACTTTGAACTGAGGAGAACTCAACTCAAAACTGTTTCTAGATGCAGTATTGCTCTAGAAAAGGAAAGTGTAACCAGTCTGATCTGTTGGTCTCAATGAATTTCAGTCTCTCCTGAGATTAGAATTCAATTATTCAATACAATATTCTGCATGTTATATAAGGTTACAATCAGAAATGTCACATTATGCTTAAAAAGTCACATTTTGCCTAATCCTAAAGAATAGTCTTTTATTAAAACTTTAATTTGCAACGAATCAGCCTTAACAGAAAACAAGTCAACTTTGACAGCCATGTGGAAAAAGGAACTTAAAAAAGCAAGTTCAACATACTGGATCAAACGTAGTAACTTATCTTGACTGTTGTCCATACGTGTTATTAATCACATGTGCTTTAAAAAAATGTAAAACCGAAATAAGAGTCGATAAAGGATGTGGGTTACAAACCTCTGTCTTTGGTTTACTTTTCAGATGCCTCTTTTCTGTTTTCAAAACTTCAGAAATCTCTTAAGATGCTCAAAACCTCTGTGTCACTGCACTCTACCATGAGTTTGTGTAAATCAGGTTGTGTCAACTTTGTTATTATGCTTAACCTGTAGCACACCACCCAAAATGTGATACATAGAGTATGCTTGACAGGTGGATTTAAAAGATTTTATCTTGCTCTTTCACAGAGGGCAGCTGCTACAGTCAGCTTGGATTCATATCACTTGCAGTAGAATCCAGAGGTAACCTAGGTCACTTTTAAGGAGCTTAAGAATTAATTTCTTGGCAGGAAGCAGGATCTAGAGTTCAGGGTCAAGGTTCCTGTAACCCCAAAAGTTCCTGCTCTATGGGCATTTTTTCTGATGGGCCAGGAACTACTAAAGCAGACTTTGCAGATTTGATTGTCACAGACTGGTAAAAGACAAGCGTCAGACTGCTATGATATACTTCACTCACACAATAGGAAAGCACTGAATTCCGGTTGTGTCGATACTAGGACTATATATGGGAATTCCCTGCAAGGTTTATAGACATGTATGTATATGTTGATGGTAATTGAGAGTGTTTCTGATGACACATTGATAGAAATCCCTTAATGATCCTCTTCATACGTATTAAGACACATAAAATTACTCTGCATGGATTGATAATTTATAATGATACCGTTTTTCCATAAAAACATTCTTAAAATTATATCTATTATCTTCTCTCTCATTGAAAAATCCAGAATTATTGTTCATTTGGAAGGTTTAACCACTGCTCACAAAATGTCTCTGGCTTAATTGAAAAGTTAATTCTCATCATTTGTGTCCTGGAGGTTTCAAGTTTCTGCATCATACATGTGTAAGATGCATAGTAGATCATGATTGGCTTTCAAACTAGCAGTGATGTCAAAAAAATCAGGTCTGTACATTCACATGATAATGAAAAGTAATGGAAAGTTATCACCAGGAACTTTTTCATTTATTGCTGCTGCAGCTCCAAAGTAGTAGGTAAAATGTTGTGTTATAGCAAAAGTTGAGCAAGTTGAGTGTTCTTTTGCTGGAGCCATCTTTGTTGGCACCCCGCTGTGTTGTCAGACTACAACCACATTAGAATGATATGAAGTACTTCTCAACATTTACCCTGCTGAAAGAATGACCCACATCTGAGCACAAATGTGAGTGACAAGTCTGCCACTTGCAGTCTGAAGCAGAAAGTTGTGGTGATTCCTTTTCCTTGTTCCTTGAACCATCACTGGATGATACCTGAACCCTTACATTGAGCATTACCATCATAGCTCTGATCTACAACACTGATGAACAAAGGTCATTGTGTCACACACTGGTCTTGTGATATTACTTATACAGTAGGCTGCGAATTGCAGTACTTGTTAAAGGCCTAAGCCACCCATTGTCTCCTAGGTTCATCCACAATGCGCTTCCCTCTACATAACAAATGTTTTGCTGAGCTGCCTTGTGTTCTGGTCCATTCATACTTAATCCTTGAGACAACTTTCTTTGAAAAATACAACAGTTTTGCAAGTCCACTCATTCTGCAAGGAAAGGGTAACATTATTTGTTTATAAGGAGGGTAATCAGCCAAGTTATTACTTTAACACTTACATCTGGAGGGGTTATAGGGTTTTCAAACCTTTTATGCCTAGGTCTAAATGGAGAAAAATGTATGTAGCCCCGGTCAGAGCCTTTTAATTTATCTTTATGAATGAGTTTTAAGTACTCTGTGCTGTATAGATAATCCAGAGTAAAATGATTTTATCGACATTAAATGACATTAAATATCCCTCCATATCCAAGCAGTGATGTTGGGCCTTCTACTAAAGAGCTGCTATCAGGTGTAACAGAAAGATTGAAATGTTCTAAAAATTTTGACCAGTAACCTCAATAGAACTCTGACAGTGGGAGCTACTGGCGGAGCCTTGAGAGGATATCATCATACAGCATTTCAAAACAAAACTGCACAACCTCCTGTACTCCTTTCAGATCAACAGAGAAAGTCTTTGAGAACAGGTTCATGTCCTTTTTAATGGCAGCAATCTTGAAAGTGTTGGTGAAATTCCCTGATCAATGATGTGAACACAGATATTTCCCCATTTTTAAATATTTGCAACACAAACTCATTTTTTCATTGCATGCTTTTTTTCAGCATATTCCTAAATTAATGCTGAGTTCACACTACACGATGTAAGCCCTGATTTTTTAGTTGCTGACAGTTTTTGTAGACTACGGAGAACAGCTCCAGATGAGAGACAAATTGACATTTGTTCAGTTCACTAACTGTTCAAAGATGCGATCAGACTTGTCATGGTGTCCAGCTTGAAAAGTGTTGTGACCTGGCTGGACCTGGCTGGACCTGGAGATGAGTGCAGTGGCGAGCTTGGTGACATCATCGCAGCCAGTTCTTGCTTGTGTTTTTGTGATAAAAGCATAGTCTGGAGACCAGACATACTTGTTTTCGGATTCCCCCTTTTGAAAGATCTTGTAATTTGTGATTCCCAGTAGCTGAACAGTCGGTAGTGTGCAAACCATAACAATTTCAGGATTCCCAATTACAAGAAAACAAATTGCGTAGCATGAACAGTACAACAATCTGATGACTTTTAACATCATGTAGTGTGTATTTGAGTTGGATCACAATTTAGACACCCATACACTATTCTATGATGCAAAAAATGTTCAGTGGACAAGCCTAAGAAAGTCTCAGTAGCTACAGTAGAAAATAATACTTGATGAAATGGATGGATGAAGTTAATTGATGATAGGAAGAATAAATAAATAGATCCATTGATTAAGTTTTTATGTTTGTAAATCATAGACCATTTCTTGTTTAAAATGCTGTAATCTACCACTTAATTATTGTTCCAACAATAACTGCAATTTAAGGTGCATAAGCACAGAATAGCAAATAAGATGTGCAAAATGATCAATTAACATAGTTTGATGATTAGTGTCTAGTTGAATGGAAAGGTTGAACAGAATAGGCAGCATCATTTGCCAAAAAATAAAAAGATCATTCACAACTCAGTAAAGTCTTATTTATACATATATATTTGTTTTGTGTTTATACACTTTGTGAGGATTTATGGAGTGGGCCTTCTCTCAAACTGTGTCAGTTTGTCATTTACCAGTCCAACCTTTTGTTAAAAAAAAACAACAACTCCGTTTTCTGTTGTAAACTTCCTTTCTGGGCAATAAGCATCATTATTTCAATCAGTTATTGGTTACTACTGAAATTAAAAAGCATGTTCTGGTCACTAAGATAGACTGAGCCATTATGAACAGTCCTTTGGAGGCTGTGACCATCAGCCATGTTCAGTAAAAAAGCACCAGTTATGTTTACTTGCTGTACAATGATTTGATTGGGAAAGCAGGTAGGTTGGGCTCTAAGATAAGAAGTGGCAGAACATGTCTGGGCATTTTCTGTGTCTCTCAAGTAGCTGCCAGCCTCCAGCTTGGTTGTATTCAGAACTGTAAACTTCAGGTCACCTTTTAGATAAGAGGGAAATGTTCCTCTGATTAAGTTAATGTAATGCAGTTAATGCAGTTAATGCAGTTAATGCTGGAAAAGACTGTCTTTCTTATTGTTGATTGCATAAAAAAATTTTGAGAAAGTTGTCTAAAATTTATATAACATATCATGAAAGTGCCTTTCATTCTATTACAGCAATGATGATGCTTCTCAAAATTATGGAGAACAGGATTGTGATATGAGAGAAGAGATTTTGAAAAGACAGAAAAAATATTGAAAGGCTAAAAGGGCTTGAATCAGTAATGACATGCCCCAGCATGCAGCAAGTCTTGCTCATGATCAAGTCTTAACGTATGAGCAGACAATAACTTCAGTGTTTTTTTTTTTTCCTGTTTCTTTTCATATCTTTTTTGCATTTAAAAAAAATCAGTTGTCAGGGGTAAGGTGAGATGCTAAATTCAAGGTACTAAAGATTTAGACTTGAAGATCCTTTAAAACTGCACTAATCCTTTTTTTTTTAAACAGCCTTTAAACCTTGTGCTATCAACAGTTACATTGAAATGGAGCCTAATACTCTGATTATAGTGAGTTTAAAAGCTTAAAAATGCTCCATATAAATATGTCAATCAGAATAAACAGGTGATGAACATGTGTGAGTGAGGGATAAGGATAGAAGATATACCCACGGTAAAGACTAACATTTGTAGAAAGTTTGTATTCATTCCCATTACTATTCAGTTCCTATAACATTCAACAGTTAAAGCAGTTTTATAAATGTGCTATATGTAAGTTTTTGCGATTCCTACATTGAAAACATTAGCATTATCAGCTGTTTAATTACAAGTCTAGAGGGAATATTTCAAGTTCAACATCAAACTTCATTCCTTTAACTGCAGCTTCTTCATCCTCTGATTTTGGACTGAGAGCAGACTGGGCAATACAATGGCTAACTATTGCAAAGGGCAATTGAAAGATGAGACGGGGGTAGCTGGTTAGCATACTGACTTCAGTAGTAGAAAAGGAATGAGAGAAATCAAAGCAAAAAAAGAGTTAACATTGGTGTTACTTTGGACCACTGGAGACAGGTCTTAATGGGTAATGGAATGAGGTTTGATACTGTGTTTGCAATGTTTCTACCATAATAATAAGTAAACAACTTTTAATACTAACATTTGCTATATAGCACTGTGAAAAACCTACAAATAGCACTTTTAAAGGGAAACTATGGTGTATTACAACTTTGGTTTCATTTTTGTAACTCTGGTCATGGGTTCTGCTGTTTATAATAAAAATGATGTATTTCTCTAAAGTAATGGCTGAGATCTGGGAAGGTGGCAGCATCACTAAAAATAGGTCAGGTCAGGCAAGAAACACAAGCAGTCACACAATCAGACAGGATGAAAACAAACCTCCGGATAAGTCAAACCCATTTGTAGAACAAAAAAAGCAAACAATAAAATTATTTCTCAAACTTTACTGACCCACCTAGCATTTTGGGTGAAGGTTCTTTTGGTTTTATCTCCAAATAAAATAAATCTGGCTAAACTAATCTGGCAAAACTGTTGGCCTGCTAACAAATTGTATCAACATATGAGTGCTTGTGACCTATTCTGCGATATCAGCAATCTAGTGAGTACAATGTCATCAAAAGTGATGACCCTGATTGCCATGGTTAAAAAAAATAAAACTCAGTAACTACAATTTCCTTCAAAGCTCCACCATTTTTATAATAACATTAGTTAAAATTTCTATATGTAAGGTAAAAATTAGTCGCTGGTTGTAATGAACTCACAGAGAATTATCATCTAACTCTGCAGTTCTCTTTGCTTGATAGAACTATTAACCCTTTTTCTGGGCTCATTGTTTTGGTTTTCTGACCCACAAACTCCACTGTCATCAGCCTCCTTTCCAGCACCATCAGGCAACTGTGTACTGCCTGTCCAGCACAGCATACAGCCCAGGTCAGCAACTAGCAGGTGAACATAGTCGAGCATGCCTCCCTCCAGGAGGTGGGGGAAATTTCCATGTTGTTTCCCAAAAAAATTCCTACTTTTGTACATCCCATTCTAAAGAACAAGCATATGGGACTATCTGTTATCACCTAGGCAGTAAACTGAGTATGCAATTGTGTAATGTAACTGAAATCCTGCAGCGAGCTGGACCATTCTCATGTTATGTGTCCCCTTAAGCTGGGCAGGGAGAGATAACATCAGGCATTACCAGCCAAGTTGGGACAAGCCCAATGACTGATGGCCTGTGTATGGTATTTGTAAAGAAGTTAGTCAACTCCAGTGACAGCCTTATTATTTGTTTTTTGATAATACTGCTGGGGTCTCAGCAGGAATAGCTAACCTTTGCTCAGTGAGAAATACCTATTTGTAGACTGAGAGAGTTCAACAAACCCATGAAAGCCTAATTTTTACTCTGTAGCCTTTCCATACCTAGATATCCTTAAGGCCCCCACCTCCTCCACATCCTTATATTGCAGATGTAAAACACATTCACTAGCGCATAATGACACTAGTTATACTAGACATGGATGGACATGGATGTAAACTAAAACTTGACTTGGCTTACTTCTCCTGTAGGGGATTTCACTTTGTAATATCAGCCAAAGAGTTCATGGAATGATGCATTCCAATATAGCCTCACTGGCTTGCAGTGTTCATCTTTGTCACAAACTATAGAATCTAAATATAAATTTTCTGGCTCTATTTTAATTTTTCCACCATGTAAGCTATACGTACGATATGTTTTAAAATCTTCTCCGTGCTCCATTAAACCATTTGAGTGTTAGAGCTGGAGATAGGGAGAAATGTGAACACCAGACTACATGCAGATTAACACTAAATCTGTTTTCAGTTTGTGTACAGTAAGGGAAAAACCCCTAAGCAGACTTCCCAGTCTGATGTGTCACAACCTAGGATGAGATCATCTGGATCCTCAAATGCATGGCCTTGTAGACTGTTTTTTTTCTAAGAAAAGACAGGAAAGTTTATACTTTGCTATTTATTCAGCCTGTGCAAAGAAAAAGTGCATCTTATGTAATTCCCCATGTGTAAATACATATTCCAATACATTTGATCTTTCATATTCCCAACACATTTGGTTTGAGGTTGTTTTCTGCTATCCAGGCAGATTTTCTTCCAACTGTCTCTTGGGCAACAAGTACTCACTAGAGTATCCCTGATTTACTTTAAAATTGAAGCCATTAATCAAGTCCGGTGTAGCTTTGTTTGTATCCTCCTGCATTGTGCAGGAGATTAACCTGTGTGTGTGTGTGTGTGTGTGTGTTTGTTTGTGTTTGTGTCTGTTTGTGTGTATACACAGGGAGGAGGTGCAGCAGAATTGTGTTCGATGGAGAAAAAAGTTTTCATTTGTCTGTAAAATGAGTGCTAATCCAGTCATTGGAGTGTTGGACCGTTGCATCTGCAGGGTCTCTGTACGCAAGGTAAAATACAAATACCAGCAGTCATTTCTGCTTGTTTCTCTGGGCTCTGAATGTAAAGGTAATGCACACTGAATGATGAGAATAATGTAAAGTATATGCAGTGCTGTTTGTCCCACAGCACCTTTGCCAGGGTTTGATTCCAGACTACATACAGTATTTTCAAATTTTATATTATGTTTATTATAGTTTTCTACAGTCTACAGATTTTTGCTTTTTACTTTTTTGCCCTCTCATTTTTCCAGGAGCTCAAAGGAGGAAAAACCTTCTCAAAGGTAAGTTCATTTGCTTGATTATATGATTAGTGGCTTCTTAGATACGTAAGGTATTAAAACTAATCTTTCACCCAGCTCAGCACAGTTTAGTTAAGTTTGAGCTGATTAAGTTAAGAGTACCCTGCGTCCTTTATACAACAGACTATTACAGTGTCAATGAGGGTAAAAGCTGTGTTAAATACCTACCATGTCAACATCAAAGGGATATGTTTTGGAGACATGAAATAAGGCACAGTCAGAGGGTAATAAGTTTGTTAAGTGGCCAGATAACACTGTATGTTGTATGTAGTGTAGTGTACAGCTGAACTATGAGCAGCTGTCTTGTAGTTTTAAGTATCAGCTGTTGAACTACATAATGCTTGCAGATCTAACAAATTGTTGGGATATTGTCAAGTCACACCTTGGGATATTGTCAAGTCATTTTGATTTATACCTGTTTGTACTGTGATCTACAATTAAAAAATCCAAACAATCCATCAAAGCAATGATTAATAGTGAAATCTGTGAATTTGTGATATGTTGATTCAATGTGCTTTATAGCCAGGAAAGTTATGAGTACAATTAGGTCCATAAGTATGTGGACAGCGACACAATTTTATTATGCTTCTGTACACAACTGCAGTGGGTTTGAAATGAAACTTTAGAGCTTCATGTAGTCTGGGTCCAGACTCACTGCCCCAGCTCTTTTATTCATTGCCTCAAATAGATATGGTGTTGTGCTCAATGATGGCTCTTTCCAGCCAATCAGAGCTTTTGTGGGTGGAATTGAGAATGGAGATATAATCATGCTGTGCCAGAGCCAGAAACATGTATTTAGTTACTTATATTAACTATAACAATACAAACATATAGAATAACCTTATTTGATCAATCAAAATATTGTATGTAACCCAACAGATCATTGTGCATATCAAGTCAATGCTTCGTCATACATGCAATCTTACAAGTTGATGCTTCATCTCATCATGCCTAAAACTAAAAGAACCAAAGTTAATGTACCGCTGATCTTTTTTATTGTCTTTCATCTTCATGAACCTTGTTTTGCTCTCATTATTGCTCTATCCATTGCATATTTTCTAATTTAGGCTTCACGATATTCAAGTGTTTCTATTTATTTTTCTTTTGATGTTACTAAAATGATTTTGTTAATTATGCCATCCATGTAAACTAACAATATAAAAATGATCACAAAAATGGTAACAAGGGTGGAGCAACATTAAACATTAAAGAGTAACACAGCAAATAGTACATGCTGCAACTGTATGCCCTATATAAATAACTCTTACAAACAGACTTATTTCTTCAATTGGCAAACGTTAACTGCTTTGAGTAAGTGCTTAGTTTGCTTCTTTGTTGCTTACCAGGACCAAGTTGAACCCTTGTATATGGTTGGACCACCCTTTATCTGTTTGCTTGTCTTCTGCTATTTGCACTCACATATACAGTATTTTAGAACAGCCCGATAAATTCCCATTAGCTGCTCTCAGTTACATTTTTTTGGTGTCAGACAACAGAACAAGTATGAAACAATGTTTGAAATATGGTCCATTTAGCCTAAATGTTAACCAGAAGTCTGGTTCTCAAGACATTTCCAAGTTGCTGCTTTGCACTGCAAAAATCTGTAATTTTATAACCGTCGTCTGTCATCTGTTAAAGTCACCAGACATATAAATCAAAGACAAAAACTGTTCTGTGATTTAAGCTATATTTACATATAAAGTGATCACACAGAAAGTTGAAAGCTCATTCACTACTGTGTCAGCTGCTGCGTAGTCAGTTTAATCAGATGCATAGAGAGATGTGTCTGTGGATTGAAAGTTTGACCTTGCTCTTATTTGAAATACTGGTAACTCTCCTCTATGGAGAGTAGCTAAGGTTAGTCTAAAAGTTGCTAGATTTGTTGCTATATACTTTTGTTAAGAAAAGTTGCTAAAGGGGTGTGGAAAGTTGGTAAATCTATCGATAAAGGCACCAGTAAATGCCCCATTTCTAATGCATTAGAAGCAATTAATTTTGAAAATGCAATGGCTATTGTGCAAACTCCAACATTCAGCTGGACATTCTTATGGGTTAATGACATACTTAGATTTACTGGATGCAGAGAAATGATACATTTGCATAAAGCATGTTAATAGGAATGGTAATGACAATGTAGTAGATGTACAATCACCAGCAACAACACAAACTGTGGGCCCTCAAGTTGGAAGCATTGCTGACTGGGCAGAAAATTATGAATGAGGAGGTCAAAGTTATTGACTTATAAATAAAGTCACTCCTTCCTGTCTCTCTTCAGTCACTTCCTCACATGATTAGGCTTGTTGAGTGTTTGTTACAGACATGATATATTCTATGTGGACAGAAAAAAAAGCTCTTAATCAAAAAAGATTTGGAAAAAAATCTCATAGTTAGGTAGAAGAGGGCTAGAGGAACCTTTCCTGCTGACTGAGATCTGTGAAAGGAACAAACTTCTTTATGAAACTGCCATTCCTCCGTAGATATCTTCACTTAATATGGTTTTCTCATGTCTGTCTGTTTGTCTGTCTCTAGCTAGGTTTTGCAGATTTCAATATTGCAGAGTTTGCTGGATCAGGCTCTACAGTTCGCTGCTGCATCCTGGAGGGTTATGATGCCAAAAACACTCGACAGGACAACTCTATCCTCAAGGCAGGGCAAACACACAAACACACACCTACACAGACACACTGTACGTGTCAGCACTGAGGTTTAGTAATACATCTTTTTTTATAGGTAAGAATTGGGATGGTGCTTCTGTCTGGGGATCCCTGCTTTAAAACGTGAGTTCCTCTACGGGTTTTCAAAATCTGTCACTTAAACCAAATTGAGACAACTACACCCCACCAGCACCTACATTACCACTCTGGCTATATCTGTGTCCACAGGTTTTCAACCCATATTGAAAGTGTACATGGTAAATGAAATGTAAATGAACTGTAGCGCTTTTCTAGTCTTATCAACCACTCAAAACGTTTTACTATACATATAGTGCTTTTCTATACACACACATGGACACATCCACACACCCCAATGATACATCGGCTACAATTTGGGGTTCAAAATCTCGCCAAAAGATACTTCGATGTGCGGAATGGAGGAGCCAGGGATTGAACCACCTACCCTCTGGTTGGTGGACGAACCACTCTACCTCCTTAGCCGCAGCACCAACATAAAACAAGTTCATATTAATGGATTTTGTCACTACTGTTGTTATTCTTATACATCCATAGGGTTAGCTATATTTGTAACATTCCATTTTTTTAGAGCACTAAGCATGCACCTGTGAATTTAACTAAATAATATACTTTTGCCTTACGTTGAGAAAGCAAATGTGACTGTCTGCAAATATAACTTTTTGAAATACTCATTATGTTTTGTTCCTTTTGATTTCACAATCAGGCCTCCCAGCACAGCCAAATCTGTCTCAACTGGGGACAAAGACCCCTCCTTGCAACTGGACTGTAAGGGAGAGAGCACTGATGCCACAGTGCAGCCACTAGAGAGCATTATGGAGGGACCTTGCACCTTCAAACCCAGACAGTCATCAGTACGTAGTTCAGGTAACTGGTGATCATTATTATTTCCCATGTCTTCTCTAACCAACTGGAATTGAATGGTAATTTCAGTTTATTACTATTATGGTCAACAAAAAACAAGACAGATGTTGGAATAAACTAGTATTATCCTGTCACACAAAATGGTTAATGTTTATCCAATCTGGGTTAATAGATAGAACATTCATCTGAATGTTATTCAGAAATGATTATAGTGTAAGGATGTAATTATCATCTAATTCTGTGAAAAGACTTTCCAACGTTTTTTTTTATCTGTTTAAAGATTTTCTAGATATTTTTAAAACAGCTGGTCACTTTAGTTTTTAACAAATGTTGCTAAAAAAGAGAAAATTATGCATTTGTTGAGGACTGTTTCAATTGGTAGACTAATGTACTAGCACAGTAAGTGCTCTAGTCAGTATTTGAGGCAGCAGGTGCATGTGAGAGTAAACATGTCACCCAGTGCAACAATGTATCTCACTGATGTGTTTTTAATAGTTTTTGAACAATAATAGAGGTCTATGGCCCAGAGGAATAGAATTTAGTGTATCATATACACACAATACTTGTTAATAGGATAAATCTCCAGATGTATGTTCAAAACTATGTTCTCGCATACGTATGGTGGCATCTAACCATGTACTATGGCTTCAGACCCTCGTGCTGTAGATTTATTTTTATATGGATAAAATGAAAGTTGAAAACCAGTTAAATGGAAGTGAATGCATTTTTTTTGTTGTGCTCATTATTCTTAGAAGAACCATTTTCTACCATATAATGACCATACAAAAACTTTTATGTTCTACACAACAAAACAGTGTATTCTGTAGACTAGTGTCTTCAGAGAATAATCTAATAATTAATATCATTTCATCATTTAACATTATCTGGGTCCAGCCTCTCAAATGGAACGGAATGCCGTTTTTCTTCTTTTTATGTTATTTAAAATTGAAAGTAAAGGTGAATAAGGATATATGTTTTTTTCTATTTTGGGTAATCTGACCCTTTAATATGTCTTTTCAAACTAATTGAGCATCAAAATCACCAGCTGGTACCCAATATTAATATTTATTCATCAGGAAACAGAAAATTATGTATTTGATGTAATTTATTTATTATTTATCTATTTAATGTGTTCAAGGGAACATTGGTGAAAACAATGGTGAAATTATAGTGCAAACGATAAGGTGACAGATGTTCTGATTCATATCCTACAGTCAAATATCAGTGTGTGTTTGCTATGTGTGTTCTGACTAAAGGACTGCCTGAGGAGAGAGAGAGTGTGTCCATTCCAGTTGAGGTCTTTCACACTGGTCATTTTCGCAGCTCCAGTTACGCCAGTCAGCACAGTAAGATATCAGGTCAGAGCGCTTTCCTTCCTCATACCACCCTCAGACATGCTAACTTTCTCCTTCTAAGACCAGGGAGATGCTCTGATAGAATGATCTTTTCAGCCTGAGAGTGCTGTGGTGCAGTGATTTATGAAAATATTTGACCTGGGCCCTAAAAATTGACTTTGAGTGGACTAATAAGGTGTTAATATAAATAAGTAGTGGTACTGAGCATCCATCTAAGGCCTCTACATTTAGGCGGGATTACCAACTTGGAAAAGTTGGCAAATGGCTAAAGGCCCTTAAAAGCTCTAGTATTACTGTATGTCTTCTAGTTTGTGGTAATTAAATTGAAAATGTGCAATTAAATTGAAAATGTAATATGTAATTAAACTGAAAATATGCACAACATCACCTAACATGATAAGGATGTGTCCTGCTTAATTACTTGGATCTAGGGACTTTTTTGGAAAAAGGGGCCTCAGGTAAAAATAGAGCCATAAAACCTACATTCCTTCAGTTGTGTGCTTACTGCCAATTTTGAAATAGAAACTGGTATATACTGGCTTTGATGCACAACAGGGTCTACATGGAAGAATCATCTTCATCCTAAAAGTCGACGTCTGAGGTCAGCAAAGCAAAATTTGGACAAGGCAGGGTCATTGTGGACAGAAATGCAGTGGATAGATGAAGAAAAAATGAGCAGCATTTGATGAAAAAAAACCCCACCTTGTAGACTGTTTAGCATGGAAATGTTAATGCTTTGGGGTTGTGTGGAAACCTGCAGCACAAGAAACATTGCACAGATAGAAGGAAGAATTTATCCCACTAAATATCAGCAAAATCTGGGTGAAAATGTCCTGCAGTCAGTCAAGAAAGTGAAACTGTAGAGATACTGGTTTCTAAAGTAAAACAATGATCCAACGTAGCCTTCATAATCCACCATTAACTGCTTCAGGAAACAGCCCTCACAGTCCCCTGACTTGAACATTACTGAAAATCTGTGGGTAGATCTTAAGCATGCTGTTGTTACAAGACACCCTAAAAGCAGCTCTGAACCTGAGGTGATCTATGGAAAGAATGGATAAAAATTAAAAATCAAGAACTCTGCTACAAAAGGTGTTTGAAAGCCTTGATAGGTAATATTTTGTTCTAGAAAACTCTGAACTTTACCCAGAGAGTGCGAGAAATGAGGATTAATATGGGCTCAGCGGCTCATTTTTGGCCTTGTGGCTGCTTAGCAAGTTAATTCGGCCATGCTTGTACATGTCATACTGTATATCTTGGGTTTTGTTTAAAAATTTGGCCAAAATTAACAGTTTCTTATGTTGCTCATAAAAATATGCTAATTTGCTTTTTCTTTTTTTCTCTTTTGCTTTCCTCTCCTATCTCATGCTCTCCACTCCTGTTGTCCAGGCTACAGCACAGGTAACTCTCGCTGCTCCAGCTTGACTGACCTCAGTCACCATAGAAATGCCTCCTTCAGCAGCAGAACCTCTTGTGGGTTTGCCCACCCTGCCCAGCCACCTCCCTCAAGCCCCACTGAGCATCACAGACAATCAACTCCTACCAAACCGGAGAGGCCTCCTCCACCCTCTGCAACAGCCCTTATGTCCACCAGATCCTCTAGGTAGATAGAGAGAGACACCTGCACTTTCGACAACACACATCTGTTGCACATGTTTTCCACAGTGTCTTATAGGTGTGAGAGTCAAGGTTTATCATAATTTGATCTTACTGATAGATGATGTCTGGACTCTGGATGCATGGATCAAAAATTTGATAACACAACTTTGCACTGTAAACCTGCTCCATTTGCAATCCTATCAAATACACAGACACCCCACCCCTCTCTAACCGCGAGTGGTGATTTCGCAATGTCCCAAATAACAAGTGGGAACTTGTTATTGACAGGTCATCTGTGATATGAGTTTCAGTTGGTAAAAGATGCACATTGAGGAGTACCTGGCTTTATCTTACAGAATTGAATGGGTTTCAACGTTGAACGTATAATTCCACCCACTAACATTTAATCCTACCCACAAACCCTGACTCCAACAATAACCATCCAATCATGATAATATATAACCCTGTCCAATTTCAACGACTGAATCAATCATGAAACAATGGTGGGTGGGATTAAACGTTCGATTATGAACTTTGTCCTGAAGGTTACAGCCAGATATTCTTGATGTTGAACAGCATTTAATAGGCTTTACTGAGGGTATCAGGATATGAACAAAAAAGGTTGATGAGCTAAAACAGTGTAAAAAAGACAGCAATCTATATTCACCGAACTAATGAAGAAGACCAACGCAGCAGAAGTATTATTCGGGACCATAAAAGCAAGACAGACATTTTGTCAACTATTACCATGTACAACTTGGTGCCAGTCCTGTGGTGAGGACAGTTTCTGTTCTCTCTGCAGATGTAGGAGCAGTTAGAACAGGACATTACCAAATGCAAATGGTTTTCAATCCAGTGTGATGAGTCAGTGGACTCAAGTAATACTATCCAGCTGGCAGTTTTTTTTGTTTGGTTCATGTTTGAGGATTTTTCTGCAAAAGAAGAATTTTTGACTATGCTTCCCCTTTAAACAGCAACCATAGGAGATAATATCCACAATGATTTGAAGAACTACTTCGTGGAAACAAAGGTGCCTACTGAAAAGCTTTTGTCTTTAACAACAGATGGAGCTCCAGGCATCATTAATGCATGAAGTTTATGGGATTTGATCGTGTCATGGCACCTGGATGGAGATGATAGTCCAAACAGATTATCATCTCCACCCAAGCAAAAGGCCAAACAACACAAGAGCTTCAGACTGTTCATTGAGAATTGTTCCTTGTTTTGTTGAGTATAGTGTTGTTGTGTGTCTGTTGCGTATCATGCTCTGTTCAGAATTTAGGTGGCTTAGCAGGGGTAAGATACTAGAGTTTTTCTTTCCTTGCTTAAAGAAATAAAGGGTTTCATGGAATTGAGGGAGGAGGACACGTCCTTGTTGATGCAAGATGGCTACTTGATCATCCTGGACTGCACTGTCTCAATCCTGTGGAAATGGAGATGGAATTTATAACCTCCCAAAACAATGTCCACTTAAAATTTCAACAGAATTCACATCCTTTCTCAGTTAAGCGGAGCTATACAATGAACTGTGCACTGATGTCACTGAACATTTTTTACTGTGGAATCTAAAAAGAAAGAATTCATTTGAAATAAAATAAAAAAAATATAAAGTTATAAAGTTACATTATTATAAAGTTATAATGTTTTAGAATTAAAGTCAACCACATACAAGAAATAAAAGCAATACTATATAATAATATAGCATTAACAGTTTGACAGCTTTTACATGTCAAATGTGGGATGTGGATGACCTGTTAGTAAAGTTATAGGTTTTACCAATAAGTGCCTAATTTGCTCTCTTCATGGGATTTGTTGTCATTAAGAAAACTACAGATTATCACCACACTATGATGATTGGCTCTATGAGGCATAGCCTTTATGAGCCTTTGGCTCCTGCAGAGTGTTGATGTGTTCAGATATGAATCTTCTCTTAGTTGGTGTTTGTCCAACAACAGGAGGAAGAAGGACACTGTGGAGAGGCAAACCAGCTGTGTGGATGACACTCGCATCGATGCAGATGACATTGTGGAGAAGATTGTCCAGAGCCAGAACTTTTCTGACAGCAGCAACAATGAAGGTTGGACAGAGTTTAAATTTTTGTGATTTAGTATCAGCAGAATGTGTTTGTATCACAACCTAAACTTCTCTTCCGGATTCCTTGTTTTCTTTCAGACAGCAACTTGAGACTGTTTGTTGGCAAAGATGGGACCACTGCTCTCAGTGGGACACTTGCCAACAGGTACATTGTAAATATAAATTTTACTGTACCTTTTTACCATCCCAGTTTCTTTCATCTAAATTATGGTGTGTTTCTTGATTTTCTCCTAGAGGAACACCTGGTATTTTTGAGCCAGTGGTCATCGAGACTCACTGAGAGATACATCAACACATCTCCAGCCCCATGAACTTTATAAGGATTTCTATGGCATCTGATTGTCTGTGAACATGTATGTGCATACTTGTCTTTAGTGCATAAAGCTTGATATAAGACTACTATTGTATAGATATTGAGCATTTCTAGTTGTTTAAGCAGGTGTGTTTAACACATAAATGTATTTTCTCAATTTGTAAACGGATTCTTGTTTTACCTCAAATGAAGAAAGAATAGGGCCTTTATTTCTAATTTTGAATACAAGCAGTTCCTGTTATTTGCTGTTAAATCAGTTTCAACGTATCCTTTATCGGTTAAACACTTCCAGCATTTTTGGGGAAACAGTTCATGTTCCTTAAAAGGAAGCTTTTATTGTGGAACATCTGCAGAAAGTTTTGAGTTTTATTACAGCAGATCAGCTTTGGCAAATTACACTAAGGTAGAATCAGTGTTAATTAATACACCAATTAGTGAGAACTACAGAACCTTGCAAGTATCAGGATTAAGTTTTTTATACTTAGGCACAAGAATCAGTAATTCCTGTTCTAAAAGTAGCTAATTTATGTGAAATTCATGATCTTGAATTAGTCTCAAACACTATGAAAATATATTTTGTTGTTACTTAGGAGTATCCAGAGTGTTAACATCAGGCTAGCTGCTGTGTTTTGGTACTGGTGTGCCCAGAAATACTGAATTAATTCCTTAACATTAATATTGTGTAGATAGTGTCATCATTTCATTGACTCTTTGGTCCCTATCGCTCTTTCTTGGGGGGCTTTAACTCATTGGTAGAGTGGGTTGTCCACTAACTGGAAGATTGTCTGTATGATCCCTGGATCCTCCAGTCCACATATGTCGTTTTGCAAGATGCTTAAACCCCACTTGCCCCTGACGGCTGTGCCATTAGTATGTGTGTGTATATGTGTGAATGTATGTGGAAATTGGTGAATGTGGCATGTAGTGGAAAGTGCTTTAAG
The DNA here is from genome assembly GCA_016859345.1 of Istiophorus platypterus. Taxonomy (NCBI): domain Eukaryota; kingdom Metazoa; phylum Chordata; class Actinopteri; order Istiophoriformes; family Istiophoridae; genus Istiophorus; species Istiophorus platypterus. The sequence continues at coordinate 23,457,425 of CM029128.1, read as the reverse complement.
AGGTCGATGAAATTTGAAAAGCACAGTCTATTCACAATAGTTTATATAGCTGTGATGCTATATTTAAGCACTACTGACCAGCTTTGGCATCTGTAATTTAGGTACCTAATCCAGTGCAAACTTAACATTAAAAAGTCATGTAGAATTTAGATTATGCTTGTTAATGTATATATGTATGTATGTATGTGTATGTATATGTGTGTACATATATATGTATATACACAGTTGAACATCAAATATTATATGAAATATTACATATTTTACAAATTTACCACATCCTCCTAGCAGGTTAAACACAGCTTGCATTGCTAAAGTTACTAATTAGTAAGTTTGATGAAACTGTGCTGGTTAAAAAACACAGACTAAAATGAATGCGATACTGAAATTGAACACTGCTGTTCTGCCTTCATTCTTGCTTCACACCGACTGCATATTGTTTACCAATTAGACTAACTGTAGCTCAATACACTTTTACTCCTTTTTTGTAAGGGTGCTGCAGTATGGTGTAGGACTGTAACCCACAGTGGATTAACCATAAATTCCAATTTTTTTAATAAGAGTTGAATGGCTCTTGTAAACTCTGTAAACTGTCCCTGTCACTTGTGCACAGAGCTAACACTGATACTTTCAGGTGGGAGTTGGCTATAGTGAGGTCAGTCCTACAGCTGCAGCAGCACAAAGCTTCTGTTGTCCCAGGAGTGACAATACACAATAGATCATCAGTCAATTGGACTCATTGGTGTTTTCGTGTATCTGCAGTATGTGTATGTTAATGTCTTTATACTTTACTATAGCTGTGAATAAGACACTATATGTATACTAGTCATTCATGTTTGACTGATATGAAAGGATGCATATCGGATAATGGAAAGCTTCCTTTTACTATCTTTACTCTCTTCCATTAATCGCTGGTTAATTATAGATGTTGCATAAATACTATACTAAGACTGATAGTAGGCAAATACCTGTAACCAAGGTGAACTTTGTTTGACTTTTAACTGATGTTGCGCATATAACTCTCCAATCTATTTTCCTTTTATTTTCAGATCAGCAGGCTGGGCTGCAAATTTGTACAATATTGAATGTTTAAGCTAATATCCTATGGTTTGATGGGACTGAAAAGATAAACATTTATTATTTACAGTGAAGGGTGCGGTCACTATAGAGTACATACAGTAAAGGGAACTGTGTTGGTAGACTGTCTGTAACTGTGATTTGTTCTAGAAATACTCATATATTCCTTTGCACTTGAGCCTGTGAGAATAATACATTATTGTACAACTAAATGCTTTTAATGCTTGTGGTGAATGAGGTTTTCTTTCCTGATTATTTGAAATTAACCATATTGTTGCATAATTACATCAGGATTTGGTTGCATTTGTAGTTGTGGTACTGATATAATTTGCATAGGATGAAGGTTATCGTAAAGAGAAAATGAAAGCTATTCTACCTATAGCTTTCTATTCTAGTAAATTATTAAACTCAAATTTGACTAAGGAAATTGGACCTATACTTGTTAATTTAGGAGAAGAGAAATATGTGCTTATAAAATAGAGAATTATTATATTAAATAAACTTTTGTGTCTTGTCACATTCTGTCTAAATTCTTAGTACCTCTTTCTTCTCTTTTAAAAGATAAGTCATGAATGTAAAGGTTGTTTTTTTTTTAGGAATAATTTGTAATTGCAAACACAAGTACTTTTTCTCCTGGGAAATACATGTTAAGATCACAGCAAGATTTGAGATTTTCTGTTGTATTAATATCTGTACATCAATAGTGTAAATGTTGAGGAGCAATGAATTATGGCTAGCATAAACATGATTACAAATTAAAAGAGTAAAGCTTGGAATCATCGTCATTCTGTATTTGATATAGATGGATTTATTGGTCATATAGACATGGCTGGTGTTAATGCGCAACAAATTAGTTATCCTATTGAAATATTAAGCCTAAACATAACCTTATAAAGAATGATAACATAAGATAGTGGCTATATTAAAAAAGACGTGACAACTGATACAGTTAGATACATAAGTATTTGGAAGGTGACACAATTTTTGTAACTTTGCCTCTGTACATTACCGCAATGGAATTGAAACAAAGCCATCAACATATGATTGAAGTGTTGACTATCAGCTTTAATTCAAGAAGTTTAACAAGCACATCTTGTTGCACTGTTTCAGCATTACAGCCAATTTTATACATAGTCCCTCCTTTTCAGAGGCTAACAGAGGTACGTCCCTTGCTGGAAATACAGTCCTGGCTTAATTTATTGGCAGTCCAGAATTAATATCTTCAGAAAAAAATGCAAATTAACCAATTTTGTATAGTCCAATATCTAATAAATATCCAAAGTTACTGAACAAAAAAAAAAAGACATATTGACATAAAATGTATGCTTGACATATGTTGACAACCTTTGGAGGATTTTGTACTAGTTTCTCAAACAAAATAAAAAAACAAAAACAAAAAAAAAACCTCACCTGTGCTTTATTTATAGCATTAACATGATCTGAATTAATCAATTAATGAGGGTTTTGCTGCATAAAAAGGGGCTGATCATTTCCAGTTTTTCCACAATGGTGGTAATAAGAAAGCATCAGAAATTCTAATATCAAAAAACAAACAATTTCAAAGGCTACAAGGAAATAGCCAAAAATCTTAAAATCCCTCTTTTTTCCAAAAGTTTGTAGTGTTATCAATAAGTTTAACAGTCATAAAGAGTCATAAGTCATAAGAAGCTTCCAAGACTTGTTTCTAAGAATAAACTCAATGAGAGAAATCTGCAAAGGTTGATGCAAATCGTGGAAAAAACAGCTCACAAAATGTCCAGGCCTATCTGGATCAATCTGGTGATTTCAGCCCACGTTGTACACCGCACATTCAACCAAGTAGGTCCTGACCTAAATGCCATTTGGAAAGTGCTGGACCACAGTCATTTTATTAAAAATGTTCGGATTATACGAAATTGATTAATTTGCATTTGTTTCTGAAAATGTCCCGGGTTTTGTACTTGGAGTTCACGAGTGTTAGTATTCTGTATCTGCACAGGAAATTTTAGTACATTATTAAATCTTATAGGCAGTAGGTCCACCAGTAGGGGACAGCACAAAGCCACTGATGGATCTGCTTAGACTCATTGAAGAAGAAGAAGAAGAAGAAGGACCGGGGAAAAAAAGAAGAAGAAGAAGAAAAAGAAAAAGAAGAAGGAGAAGAAGAAGAAGAAGATAATAATAATAATAATAATAATAACAACAATAACAAACCAGGAATGGTAAGACAGATAAGCCGGTAAAACCAAAGAGCTGAAGACAACTATTTAAAGCTACCTTAGAATATGAGAAGAATTTGAACTCGGTAATAAAGCTTACGTTAGCATAGCTAGTGTAGCTCATCCGCCGGGCTATGAGAAACCTTTTAGTTTATAGCTGGATACTTGGCGTAAAATCGGCTATAACAAGCTTTTCTATATCTGCTTTAGTTTATGAACAAATTAATGCTGCCTTAAAAATGTATAAAACCCCTAAATAACCAAAGACCTTCATGATTCTCTTCAAAAATTTAAAAGGTTAATCCCCAGGTGTTGCTGCACCAGTCATTCATTACTGAAATGCCAAATGTACATGAGAGCACTGCTTAATCATACTAATGCGCTACTGAAACTAAGTGTATTTGATTTGTACAACGTGCACACTTGTGAATACCAGAATCAACTTTCAACTTAAAGATAATTGAATGGAGTTTGGCTCAGCTCTCCATGCAAAGCTGATCTTGGCCTATGAGAACTGAACTGTGACTGTAGTTTGGTGTCCGTCAAAGCATCTCTTCTCAGTAAAATCTCCCATCCTCCCATCCTCTGGACAGGGGAGGGCCATTAAATTACGGGATATGTGATCACATAGAGTAGGAGAGAAGCAAACATATACAGAGCAGGCCAGCCATATACTAGGTTTTAACCTAGTCTTTTTTTAGATGAGTTTCTCTGGCCTTGCCAGTACCAGCAGGTCCAACAACAGAGAACTTATAACTAGGTAAATTCCCCTTTGGAAAAGTCTTTTTCTTGTTATTGTTATTTTATACATATACCAAGTTGACAGAATAAATACATAGTGGTTAATATCTAATTTGACAGATTTTCAATGTTTAAACATTTCCCCCAAAGTTAAATGGCTTGTTTACTGTTGACTTATAGTTTATCTCCCTTTTTGCCCCATCCAACACCAGTTAAAGACATCCAGTAGAAAGTGGATGAAAATATGTTTTCTTGAAGAATTTCAGTCCATCAGCACGTGCACTTATTCTTCAGACAAAACAGATGAAAAAGTTTCTAAGTCCACTTGCTGCTCTTGAAATGTGCTTTATGAGAAAAAAGGATGTTCACCCCACCAAGAAACTTTACATAGAAATCATTAAGCAAGGCTTGGTCATTTAAAGGTCCTTTTACTATCTTTACTCTCTTCCATTAATCGCTGGTTAATTATAGATGTTGCATAAATACTATACTAAGACTGATAGTAGGCAAATACCTGTAACCAAGGTGAACATAGAAATCATTAAGCAAGGCTTGGTCATTTAAAGCAGCACTCTAAAAATGAGGAGAATGACTCTTCTGTGGTTCTGGAGGAACTTGCAAAAGTCTTGGAAAAAGATATCTTGAATTAAAAGCATTCAATTTTTTCACAGAAAACTTGCATCATAAAGTGGCAGTATGTAGATGGAAAATTAAGGAAATTTAACATGGAGGCAAAGTATAGCTGGATTATGGGAAATGTAGGATCAGCATTTTAAAGTTTGGCCTTATAAAAGTCAGAATATTGCATCCTCTACAGCTGTGTATCTATCCTTTGCCCCCCAGCTGTTGCTCAACTTAATGAAAGTGTAATACTACAGTGTACTACTGGTATATTCCTTTGAAGTTTGTATATATATATATATATATATATATATATATATATATGTGTATATATATATATATATATATTTATATACATATAAACAAAAAAAACCCAAAATATCTTGCTAGATGAACACTGTACTGAGTTCCTTCTGTACACATTGTATTTCTTGGTTTTCAGGCTACAGGAGTGGATCAAGCAGTTGGTGTGAGTCTTGTTGTCTTCAGCCTCCTGCTGTTTATGTACTACTCAGTCTGGGTCATCGTCCTGGTAGGTTGTGTCTGTATCCGTAATATCCAAATTAGTGAGCCTTAATTGAGCAGAAGGCTTGTTTCAGTTTAAATACTGTCCTTGACTATGGATGGAATTTAAATTGCATGCAGTTGTTCAAGACCTTATACTTTGTTCCAAAACCTTTCTGGAGTGTCTGCACTGTACAGTTATTAAGCAACCAATAGGAGAAAGCTGTTACTTCAAGTTTGCATCATTCCTTTCTTGTCAACTTTCACATTATGAGGACCTCATCCATAAAACCACTCATATAGACAGATTTGTTCTGGCATTTACAGATTGGAATATACAAATGATTTATGAGAATTTGGGGCATTTGACAATTTTCTCAAGCACATTGTTTAAACATGATACTGAATATTGTATATATGCATACATATATATATATATATATATATATATATATACATACATACATACACACACACACACATATATATTTTTTGTCCTTTTCCAGCCTTTTGTTGACAGTGATCAGGTACTGCACAAGTATTTTCTTCCTCGGGAGTACTCAGTCATTCTGCCTGGCATTGCAGCAGTAATACTGCTCCTCTCTATAGGTGAGTAGGCACAACACACACCAAAATATTCTCAGTGAACTATGGACTCCACAGGCAACCCCTCTAAATTCTCTACATATAGAATTAAAGGAAGTGTGAGAATGTGTGTCATTTCTTTGTCAAAGATAATACCATACTTATCCATTCCACAGGGGCCTTCACTGCAGTTGTAATGTGGAAAAATCACAAGCCAAAGAAACTGGACTAAGCCTGGGATGTTAAAGTCATTGCTTCAGATTTAAATATGGGAAAATACTCCTGATGCTAGACCCTCTCCGTTGTCCCCACAAACAAAAATACCACCTTTATTCTCTAATAAAGGCTCCTTCTCAATGAACTTCATGATTAAAAAAGTTGATGTAAAGAGTTTCTTGAGCATTATTTTATAATTTGGCCCTATTTTCAGTTACGTTAGAGTTAGTAAGAAGAAATCAACTTTTGTATTTTTAGGCCAAATCAAACCTTTGATCGTGAATGGACCAATTTTCACTATGATTGATTCTTATGATTTTTCTACAAACGAAAACAAATGTCATGAGAGTAACTTTAAAGGTCACACACAAAACTGACACATAGTGGCTTGTACATTTTTCAGTGGATCACTTAAAAAGGCTGTTTAGCTCAGTCACTGTGTTCTCTCCTCCTGTAGGCATTAGACCGTGTTAACAGGAATTAATTTAGCTGAAGGGTTTATGGCATTTTAATATCATATTTGGTGGAGCAACATACTTAAATGTCCCTCCACTCTAGGATTTTGTGGGGATCTAGTAGATCTCAGACCAACTACTGCAAAGGGAAAACCTTGTAAAAGTTAAACATGAAATACTTCAATGATACTCGATACTTCTAACTTGTCTAGTTTGTTGAATGTTGTCCATTCCAGCTGACTCAGTCTATTTATCAGTAACATACTTACACTCTCTCCTTTAAGAATGATTTTCTCTGTCAGCTTTTTTCATTGTTTAGCTCCTCATAATGAAATTCTGTGACAGTAGTAATGTTTAGGTGTTTGACAGATAATTCAGTCCATGGTTCATTTTTGCTGTAAAGAATTTGGGAGATGCTTTCCACTCATCTGGACTCATCAGTAATTTTTTACTTCTGTGGAACTAAAACATGTGACATAAGCTGCTGGACAGGCCTGTAGGTTAAAATGGACTGCTTAATTTTAAAAGACAATAAAAACTGGCCTGAGGAAAGTTAACAGTGCTACAAACAACCCAAATTGCATCAATCTCTGTAGGGGCTTGTGTTACACCAGTACTAAAAGATTGTTTTTATTATTATGTTGTGTCTTGTCCTTAAATATAATACAACCCCCTATTTAAAACATGGTCTCTTTCTATTTTGGCTTATACAGTAATTGACAGTAAAATGTCAAAAGGGAGGGAAGTGTGGCATGTGTCACTGTGTGATTAAAAAAATGTCAGAATTCTTAAACTTTGTAAATACTGTGACATAATGTACAGAAGTCCATTTTTGTAGTGTGTGAAAATATGGATAGTATTTTGTAAGTTATTTTAGATGCAAACTAACATTTTTGCCTGCAGTCTTTGGCACAAACCTTCAGTTAAGCTGGAAATGGGGGATGATGGTCCTTTTTCTCTGTTCAATAAAATTTCAATGCTGGAAAACATGACATTATTGAATACCAATATTTGATTTCTACAGTACAGCAGATGCAGTAGGTGTAACACCAAGAGTCAGTAGTAGAAATGGGAATCTGTTAACCAAAGTATTTCATCTAGTAGTGTACTTATTAAAGATCAATTTTTTTCTTTTATTTGGTGCTCCATAGATTACCACAGCTTCACTTACCATGTTGTCGGCCTTTGCCATAGTTTATTACAAAACTTACCATGGTCAAAATGCATGAAACCAGAACTGTACCCTCTTTTATTTAATAGATAAAACCATTGGATATTAAAAAAAATGACCGCTGAATTGGAAATGTTCCTGTTTTTAATTTCAGAAATCTGGGCATTTTATACAGTACATATGTAAAGTATGTCATTTTATATATTTATATATATATATATATATATATATATATATATATATAGTGTGTATGTGTGTGTTCGTTTTTCTCTTTTATTTAGCCCACCCTCACTGATATGAATGAGGTGGACAAAAAAATAGGCATACCTGTCACCACAGCGTGATTCAATTCAAACGCGCCACCAGTGGCAGACTCGGAAATTAGTAATACAACTCTTTAACACGGAACCAGTAAAAACAAAGACTATAACCTTCATGAAAGAGGATTTATTGCAGGACTGTTTTATTATACTGCAGTAGTTTCTTACTAAACTGACAAGTGAGTTTAAGTCCCATCTTATTACTGTGTTTGTGTGATGTAGGTAAAAATATCAGAGAATATTATCCCGTTGTATGGGTGTGACCGCAGGGTTAGCCAGGCTCCGTTTGATATCGTCGCACAGTCAGTCTGCAGGCTGAGCTGTGACACTGACACAGACTGATACGGACAGACGGAGCCCGACGGCTGCGCAGAAACCTGCTTTGCTCTGCATCCACGAGCCACACCGAGGCAAGTAAAACGCTTCATCAAATAACAATACTGGCATGTGACAGCACATATGATGAGTACTCTTTGATTTGGAGCTTGTATAACGCTTGTATTTCCATATTGTTGTTGATATTATGTTCCGATATTATGATATTATGTTTTGTCATTTTTGTTACGAATAAGATAGTTCATCATTGGACTCCAGAGCAATAAACCTGCGCCTATGTCTCACAGAATTTTCTTTACCTCTTAATACTTGGGAATTGACAATCATAAATATTGACTAAGCAATTTAATAATCCTTATCAGATAGGAGGCAGTTCACCAGGCTCCCTTTTACAGCTGATCACAATGATCTTGTCTTTTGAGTAATCCATCTAATTCAGCTATTCCTGCCACTGTGAGATAGCTCCTGCGTTATATAAAAATAGAAATGGTTAATCTATGGTGTACTTTCAGTGTTTACAGGAAACGCTTTACAACTTTAATGAAAAGGTTGAATTTTTTGTGATGGATATCTTGAATAAAGATATTAAATTTTAATACTAATTTCCTCCCAAGTATAGTAGTGGGTAAAATGAGAGTTGGCGCTTGACCCTACATTACACCTCTGATCAATGAACTGAAAAAGACAGATTCTGTGCTTCCTGTCAACATCCTACATACTCAGCATCAATGATTTGACATGTATGGCACATGGCAGGAATAGTTAGTGGTGCAAGCACAACGTTATTGGACGTAAACATTTAAAACAGTCACGCTTGAAAAAAATATCCAAATTTCACACTTTATCCCAAATTTGGGTATAAATATTGTGACATCATGTTCAAGTTTTCTCTAAACTGTTCAGGTCTTTCAGTTTTTATTTTGTAAGGTCTGACTGTAACAGATGCTGCTACAATACATGTGCAGATGGGCCAATGTTGTGCCAACAATCTGAAAAATGGGACATAAAAGAAATGTATTAGTGACATGGAATATTATCTCAAGCTGGAAATATTAAGTTGAATGAATATTTTATTTGTCCCTCAAGGTGAAATGTGAGGCAATTGTGTTTGCAAACAAAAGTACACACACACACACACATATATTATATATTTAAAAACAATCAAAAAATACAAATATTAGAAAGAGTTGAAATGTACAAGAAATTGTAACAGTGGCCAATTCATAGCTGGCATACAAATATCACAATAGCAAACACCCTTCTGTTTGGTTTACATGCAGACAATCTGAAAGGCATTTCAGATAGCATTAGTTTAAAGTCTTAATAAAAAGCCATCATGTGTAGGGTGGTTGATAATTCTGTATGCCTTTTTGACTATTTGTTCGGCATTAAGTAGTAAATGGTAAATGGTAAATGGGCCGTACTTATATAGTGCTTTCCTAATCTTTTTGACCATTTAAAGTGCTTTGAAACTACTGTCACATTAAGCCATTCACACACGGACCTGCAACATTTTCCCTTATCTTATTGAGTTGGGTAGTACAGTAAATAAACTGATGATAGGCATGTAGAACACCATCCAGTAGACAGTAGTTGAATTTGTTCCTTTTGTCTTGCATGTGATATATATTTACCTGTACTTCATCCAGTTTATTATGCAACCAGTGTACATTTCTGAGAATAGCCAGTGGGAGGGATTTCCTTGTGGAGGTTTTCAGCCCCTTTCCTTTCCCCTGTTCCTCTTAGCTTGTTTTTGTTTACTGCACTCATCGTCTATCCACAGAGTATATCTGATATATATTCCAGTCTGCATTGATGTGTCCAGTTCCGCTATATTGCAATAAAGTCGCTGTTTAATACTGGTTGCCTTTTTCCATGGTGTGTGCCATTTTCCCATCCAGACAGTTGGTGAAGACAATAGCAAACAAATAGTGCAATGAGAAATCAAGGTTTTCCCTACCACAGAAAGGCTTAGACACTGCACATAAGTGTTATGCAGAGCACTTTAAACTAAATTAACATAAAAAGGCATTTAGGCAACATATCATTGAATGTAAAACAATGGTTTGTGCTACTGGTGTGTAACAGATGCTAGTTACCAAGCTATTCAAACAGCTGATTGGATATTTCTGCAACTCAGTTCTGCAACTTGCAAGGCATTGATAAGGTAAGCCCAAACAGAGAATAAGTTAAGTCCCTCCATCTATCCATCCACCAATTTTCTACCCCCTATACAGAGGTTGATTGTTTTGGCTGGGAGTTATGCAAGGTAGTCCAGTCATCCCTTTCCCTAGCCAAGATTTATAGTTCTTCAAGGGGGGACTCTGAGGTGTTCTCAGACCAGATGAGATACATAGTCTCTCCATCATGTTCTGGGTCTACCATGGGCCTTTTACTAGGTGGATATGCCAGGAAAACCTTCTTTGGACATGGAGGAGCAGCAGCTCTACTCCGAGCTCCCTCTGGATGTCTTAGCCCCATACCCTATCTATAAGAATGAGTCCAGCCACCAAATGGAGGACACCTGCTTTGACAGCTTATGTTTGTGATTTCCTTCTTTTGGTCTCAACCCAAACGTCATGACCATAGGTGAGGGTTGGAAAATAGATTGACTGTGTTGTGCAGTGCAGGAGCGAAATTTGGTTATTAGTGGTAACTAATAATTATCAAAGATAATTATTAATTATTATCAAAAATTAAATGGATCTTATTAATCAAAATTAATAATAACAGGGCACCACTGGGAAAACCCGGACCAATAACCAAATATTGGATGCAGTCTCAAGGGGGGGTTCACCTAAAAATCTTTTAAGTTTTTTGGGAAATATTGGTAATTCTAGAGTGAACAGAGAAGGACTGGAGGTCGGCACTGACTCCGTCAACCAGCTTTATATCACGATATGCGAGCAAAAACACCAGGGCAAATTCTCTTTAAAATATGACAGGATTTATTAACATCAGTAATATCAATTTCCAATTAATATCACTTCTAACAGATCCTATCATACATTATTACTACTGGCTACCAACTACAGATCACAAACAAGTATCGACGTGTGTGTGTATGTGTGTGTTCGGGAGTGGATATGGGTGTGTGTGCATGTGTGCATGCGCCTGAGGAGAGGCAGAGCAAGACGGCGGACGTGACTCATTATGGTCACGTCACGTGAGGGTTGGCCGGAAGGAAGTCTGTCGAGTGTAATGGGGGCTTGTCGGTAACACGTGACTTCACAAAAGGGAGATCAGCTAAGAGGGAGGTTCAAACTTCCCTGTGTTCAGGTAGCAAAGTTCTGGCAATCGTGATCGAGGGGCAGTATTTTATCTGTGTTACGCAGAAACTTGCTCGGCTCAGCTGATGACTCAGCGTGAGTCTGGACCTTTAACTAACAACAGAAGGTACTGGTCTCGATCATGAGTGCAGAGCAAGACACAAGTTGATCTGCTGCAAGTATAATAACCTAATTGAACACATAGCAGCAGCACAACAATATTCTCACAATATTGCAACAGCAGCTCTGCCCAGAGCTATAAGCCTTTTACTCTCATGCAACAAAAGCGGTGTGTTTAGTTTTTCCTCAGTGTCCTTTGTGCAGGCAAGGAGGTGTTGGTTAGCGGCTATCAGCGGCTAACGCATCTTCTCGGTGAGATGTCTATTCTTCCACGAGGCGACCTAATTCTGGCTCACGGCGGGGAATTAGTGAGTCGACTTTGAAAGAAGTAAGGTCTTTGTTCCTTCTTCTTGAAATGGGTAGTACTCGTAGCTACCAGGTATAGCATCCGTGGGCATCCACGGGCATCTGGGCGAGAGGGTCGATCCATGGTCTTGAACCAGGCTGAACTGTGTTTTCCCAACACGGGGAGAGTGGGATCAGCTTGACCAGCGAGCGAAATCCATAGGCCTGAAAGTTAAATGGTGTACACAGAAACTCCTAACTATGACTAGAGTGTCCCCAAGTGGAACGGTGTTTAGTCTTAGGAGTGGTTATTGTTGCCACTTCTATTGGCGAGGAGTTTGCTGGTCATAGTGAAGGTCCAAGCCAGAGGCGTGAGTTTCAGGACTTTATGTGTTAATATAACTTTGGGTGACGTCATGGTTTGGGACTGACCGTGGCGGATTTCACCCAATGGGAGCCGTGGATTTTGGGGGAGCGCCTCTGGTCAACTGATACTGCGTGTGTTGGAGGTCGCTCATCTGGTCGTTTACTCAGCTGAGACCGCGTGTTGGGGGTTGCTCAGCTCTGTTCTTTGTCTTCCTCAGGTAGCAACCTGTGGCCTTAGTTGGGTTCCAGGTTTGGGTGTGCATGTAGGCCTTCTTTGTCTACAGTCTGTTGGTGAGGCACAACAGACTGGTAAATCAAACACTTCTCCTGGCTCATCTCCCTCTTTACCACGATGGTCCAGTACAATGCTGCGTAGCTGTTGGTGCTGAACCAATCCACGTGTCAAGCTCTTGATCCGTCATTAGTGAACAAGCCGCTGAGGTACTTAAACTCCTCCATTTGAGGCGACAACTCGTTCTCAACTAGAAGGAAGAAATACACCATTCTCCAGCAGAGAACCATGGCCTCGGAGTTGCTGACTCTGTAGTAACAGTAAGACAACAGCGATGTCATTAGGCCAAACTGGGAAATACAACATCACCAACTATCACTTTCAATCATCACATTTTATTATCCTGACATTTTTACAACAGAACATTGTGAAAGAAAGAGTTAGGAATACCAGGAAGTTGAGCCCCTAATTGGATGAAATAGATTAATTAGATTAATTAGAGGTGTAATGTAGTCCCAGGTTGCTAAAGACCAGAAGTATACATTTAAGGCTTTAAGGTATGTTAACTCAGGCTTAGAGAATGTGACTCTATGTAATGTTCATAGAGGGTATTAAGGAAGTCGAGGCAATGCAAAATAAGCTGTCAATGGAGGGGTGGTAGCCTCATCCAAAAATGGCTGGATTAATGAGGATTTGATTGCAGACTGGTTGCAAGAAGACTGTTGTCAAATCAGCACTACAACAAAAGTGGAGCTCAAGTGGGGCTACAACAAAACCATGGCTATCGTAGGTTGTACAAAATACATCCAGGCTCTTGGTGTTGTATGGAATCTGCTGTGGAGATTTTGCTGATTACTGGTCAACTCATTAGTGAAGAAAGTATCCAGGAGCCCAAGATGTCTTATGCCGAAAAGATTTATTGAAGCTTGGCCAATAGGAATGAAGTTGCCAGTACAAGATCATGTGCATGATGCTGTCTCCATTCTCAAGATAGTTAGATGGCTGGGACAAGGAAATGCTACCCAGGAGGGAACTTGAGAACCTCAGCTTGCTGCTTACTTAGAACATGGGTGCTTAAAGTGTGGGAAAAGCTGCATACGGAGGTGGTGGAACACTTGAAGGAATATTGTCCTTCAAGGTGTGTGACCTGACAGTGGCCCTTGATAGCAGTGAGGACCATGCATTCCGATGTTTCAAAAAGGGAGAGCCTTGGTGCAAGAGCTGTTAGCTCAGCAAGATGGGGAGAGTGGGCTGCAATTGGAGAGGAAAAGGAGAAGAATGAGGAGGAGGAAGAGTTTAACAAGGAACTTGTAGTTAATAATGATGATGACATTCTTCTTACAGTGTGCTGGTAGGCAATATAATTGTCATGTTGTTTTACTGGTAGCCTTCATGCATATTTAAATTTTTAAAATTTTTTTTATTTTGATGTTTTCAGCCAACAAGTCCCAGACTACCATATATCCAGGATTTCGGGATATATGGTCGTTGTTATACAGTGAAATTCATTTTGGTTTAAATAAACAATAAGATAGTATATCCCATCTTTGTTGAGCAAAAAGTTTGTGCAAAAGAAATTAAAGGCCTGTCCCAAATAAGCCAACTGAGTTCCGTCACTGCAGCAATATGCATTTCAGTTTTGCAATGTCCCCCTATTCATGTGATGATCTGGAACAAATCAGAGAAGTTAGACACAGATACAAAACATTTAATGAAATTTAACACATATTTAAATCATTCAAAGTTCCTGCACAACAAGTGCTCATACAGAAGAGGGCTGTGGAGTTGGAGAAAGCTAAATTTCTGAAGGCAGGCGGCAGTGTTTTAGTGAGAACGCAGAGCTCAGTGTTATTGTATGCACACAAAATCAGTGCCTATTGAGAGACATACTATAGATTTAGGACATGCATGACCTGAGAGTAACACACAACAAGAATATAAAATGAATGACAGTACACTTAGAAAGTAGTCAGTACCGTTCATGTTTTTCAATTTTTGTTGTATGCATATGTGAATACACTCTTATATTACGCCTGGAGCCCTGCCTGTAATCTTATGACTCAAAATATTTTCATTAAAATATTTACCACTAACACATGCCTACCCTAGAAGACATCTACACTTCCCAGTGGCTGCAGAAGGCATCCAACATCATAAAATGACTCATATCTCCCCTCAAGGAAGAGATACAGGTCCATCAGAGCATGGATCACATGAGTGATGATCAGTGCAATATCTTATCTATCACTATTTATTTATTACTTTAACCTGTGCAATACACACTTTTAAAAAAAGTGTGGTTTCTTTAAAAGTATATTTTGAGTGCAGTTTCAGGTAGTGCACCTAAATTTCATTATATGTATCATGCAATGACAATAAAGTCTCATGTTGCAGCCTTATGAGAATATCACTTAAAATTCGTTTTTTCCCCTCATCACTCTATACCACCATAATCACAAAGCGAAATAGAATTTTAGAATCTTTTGCAAATTTATTTAAAAGGTAAAACTAACATATCATATCGACATAAGTATTCAGACCCTTAAGTCAGTACTAAGTTGAAGCACCTTTGGCAGCGATTACAGCCTTGAGTTCTCTTGACTTTGACATAAAAAGCTTTGCACAACTGGATTTGTGGATTTTCTGCTACTCTCCGTTGCAGATCCTCTCAAGTGCTCTCAGGTTGGATTGGGACTGTCAAAGTGCAGCAATTTGCAGGTCTACCCCAGAGATGTTTGATTGGGTTCAAGCCAAGGGTCGGGCCCGGCTATTCAAGGACATTCACAGAGTTTTCCCTAAGATGCTCTTGTGTTATCTTGGCTGTGTGCTTAGGGTCAGTGCCCTATTGGAAGGGGAACCTTCAGCCCAGTCAGATGTCCTGAGGGCTCTGGACCAGGTTTTTATTAAGGATATCTCTGTACATAGCTCCATTCACCATGCTTCACTGAGAATTAGAATTGAGGCAAACAGTTCAATCTTGGATTCATCAGACCAGAGAATATTCAATATCAATGAGACCTTTAGGTACTTTTTTGCAAACTCCAAGCTGTTTTCATGTGTTGTGGAAGTGTCTCACATCTACACACAGGATCTCTGGAACTCAACCACAATGACCATCAGGTTCTTGGTCACCTCTCATACCAATGCTCTACTCCCCTGATTACTCAGGCAGCTCTTGGGAACCTTTAATGCAGCAGAATTTTTTTGCAGCCTTCCCCATATCTGTTCCCCCACCATGTCTCTGAGCTCTGCATATAGTTCCTTTGACCTGATGGCTTGGATTTTTGCCCAGATACACACGTTCAGCTTACAGACTTTATATAGACAGGGTATGCCTTTTAAAACAATGTCGAATTAATTGAATTTACTAAAGGTGGACTCTAGTCAAGGTGTAGAAACATCTCAAAGATCACCAAGAGAAAATGGAGGCACCAGAGCTAAATTTCCAGTGCCATTGCAAAGGGTCTGAATACTTGAGTCAATTTGATATTTCATTTTTTGCTTTTTAATAAAATTGACAACTTTTCTCAAATTTTGTTTTTGCTGTGTCATTATTGGTTATTGATTGTAGATTGATGACAAAAATGAATTCAAATGATTTTAGCATAAGGCTGCGACATAATGTGAAAAATGTGAAGGGGTCTCAATACTTCCTGAATCCACTGTGTGTGCCTCCCTGTACTACTGCATGCTCCACTAGTTCTAATGGTGATTCATCATTGATGTTGGTGTGACTTACATTTAATGAGGTAATGGCCATATAGGGAGACTAAGTAAAGCATGTAAGTGTTTGTGATTTGCTAATTTGAATGACTGACACTGATCTGTGTAGACTGTGATGAGCAGTTTATATGATGATAATTTGATTGCTACCATTTTCTGCTTTTCAAGTAGAAATCCTACTGAGCAAGGACACCAGGCATTTGCTGACAGTCATATATCTAAATATAGGAGACCGTATATAATTGAAATAGCTGAAACATGATTCATGATTAATTGTTTGTGTTGACTCCTGATATACAAGGCTCACTCATTAAAACAGCTCTAAAGATTTTAATGTTGTACCTGAATGGTACCTATACTGTATAAAAACACCATTACACTACTGAATGGTAGACCATAACCTTGGCAATAACTCAAACCCTCACCAGTTTGTTGCAGGGGCAGTAGACAGAATACAGATAAATGCTGTCTAAAAGGAACAACAAAGTCCTATTCTCCTATCAAAGAGCTAGATGTCACAAAATCTGTTGCATGTTCGTTTTTTAAAGTAGTAAAAACTGATATCTTGGCCACTTGGGGTCAATAGATCAGCTTTGTAAAACAATATGGAGAACAAGTTAGAAAACAGTTGCCTGTATATACTTCCAGCAGCAACATTAACATTCATTGGAAGTGATGGTTAATGAAGGTACTGGATGTCCAATATTTGCACTCCTTTTAGTTGAGTTTTCATTTCCATAGTATTTCATATATGAATATTAGAAATAATGTGCAAGGTAACATAGAGACACACACACACACACACAATGTACTCTGACCCTAGAGATTCTAGGTCTTTTCAGTTTCTATAATACATTTTTATATGGAAAATTTGAAGTCAAATCATCTAAATTATCCTTTAAGAACACAAAGCAGTATCCATAACAGAATGGTTCTAGTTGAGAATTTTCCCCAACACTGGTTATATCCTTTTAAATTTTTTTAAAATTGATTATTGTAATAAACCACCCTTTCTGAACTGCTCTCTTACAGATATGATTTGTTCAAACCCCAGCAGCCTGGAAACTGCAGCGGATCATCAAACATTGTCACACAAGGTTGTGATCATATAGGAAGCGTATGTTTCATGGTCAAATGCAAACTGGAACTGTGAGCATTGCTTGTAACTTAGTGAAAAGGTGCCTGTGTAAAGATGCATTTTGGCCATATACTGTACCTCTACCATCTTTTAGATACTGTTCAAACTCAGCTGCTCCTACAGTGAGAAATCTTTGAGCAGAGAATGTTTAGTTTTTTTTACATTCTATGATTTCCTTTAAAAAAAAAAAAATTGTATTTTCACCATTTTTGTCCACTGCTTACCTGCCTTTATCATCTTACTATCTTTATCTTATGCTCCTACTGATGCACTGGTTAATTAAACATTTTTGTATTTGTGCTTTTTTCCATTTATTGCAGGAAATGTAGACATTGTTGAACAATTAAAATGAACAAACTGACCAGCATTACGCCACTTACATCAGCACAGCTGATGGAGCTTGTGTAGGTCTCCATAGATACCCTGTGAAAGATTCAACTGATAGTCAACTGTCTTTTGTGCTTGTCAGTGACCTCTCTCGCCTCTACTTGCTCTTTGATTTCTTTTTCCTGGTGCTTTAAAAACTACCCTTCTCATATGTTTTGGATTTGTGTTTCAGTAAAGTTCGAGCTGTCAGCAGCTGCAGGTGGCTTGGGGAGGATGTCTGGTCACCATCAGCACTCTGGCACAGTGAAGAGGAGGAGGTGGGGTGTTTTAAGGCAGCAGTGGAAGCTTCTGGGCTTGTTTGAGATTGATCAACAGCATGAGCTCTACAGCCTGACCTGCATGATGAAGGAGGGATTGGCAGCAGCCATCCAAAACACCATTGACAATGCAATTACAGTGAGTACGGTTCAGTAGAGGCAACATTACAAGTATGAACATAGACATATATACATGATATTAAAAGTCTAGCTGAATAAAAATATTTAGAGTCATAAGATTACAGGCAGAACTTCAGGTGTAATATAAGAGTGTATTCGCATATACATTAAAACATGCAAGTATCATAGTAAATATAGTAAAACTGAATACCTACAATACCTCTACTGACTCCACTGAGAACAAAACAAGATAAGATAAAATCATACACACAAAACTAATAGATTAACAATATGATATTGATCATTTTATCGTAGTCTTTATAAGAACATACTGTAGATGTCATTTGAACATTTTGTTTTCGATAATATAATAATAAACACCCACTAACCCACTTAGAACTGCAAACGAAAAAGGTGCTCTTTATGATTCTGGAACTAGCCTGAGAATCATCAGATTTTTAAGTTTTATTCAGTATCACAGTAATTCAGTGATACTTGTCTGTATATCCATGATTACACTGCACACAGAAATTGCTAATAAATTATAAGTCAGCACACATCTTGGACAGAGTTCAGGTTGTAGCTAACTCAATGAGTCTATGGCAACATTATCTTTAATATTTTTTGAAACTATATCTCCATTACCATTATTTTCAGGGTGTAAACAAAAAAGTATAAAATTTTCCATAGTAAAAATTTGATAAATAAAAATATCCCAAAACCATTAACACTGACTTTTTCATATTGTATTATCAATATTTTACTATACTAACCTCAATTTTCACACTGTGGGGACCACAGTTTCAGAGCTTGAAAAGCCCTGACCTATATAAATGCAGTTTTTCACCTCTCATTCATTTGAAAACCAAACTGGAATTAATTGTGGTGCTCTCAATACCAGGAAAGCGCATGGTCAACTCTAAGCCATTGTGACAATGTTTTATATCAAAATGATGTAGTATTATATTCATTTCACTGGATTATAAAGAAAAAAATATTCCCATTTGGATAAATTATCTGTAAACTGTTTCTCAGTTGAATTCCCAGAAAATGCTCTATATATCTGATCACTAACCCCAACTCACCTCTAACTCCTTTAGCTCTTCTACCACATATCCATACAGTACATACCAATAATAACCATTTGCTTAGTTAACTTGCTATCTTTGTAAAGTTTGTGAAAAATCACTTGATTATTGTCTTGAACCCTAAGTATTGTATTTTAGTGGTTCGAGATGAATTTTGAATTAATGGGTCATGCTCTTCAATTCTAGAAATAGAGCTGCAACAGTAAAATATTTGTAGGAATTTCAGAGCACCAACAAGTTGAGGCAGGACGAATGAAAGCAGTGTGGTATGACATACTTATGTGCGGGAAATGTCATCAAAAATGCTGCACATTCTTTTTACATCACTGGCTATCCATCCATCCATCCATCCATTCTACTGTTTATCCTCAGAGAGTTCCAAGGAGAGTGAGAGAATGATGATTGATTATATCTAGTAAAGAAGTGCTAAGGGTAAAAATTCCTTAAGCAGCCTAGGTGGAATGGAGTCTAAAAAACAAGTTGATGGTGTAGATGAAGACATTATTGAGGTTTGTTGATGAAGGTAGATGGGATAAAAACTGACTTAATAAATATCAGGTTTTAGAGCTGTTTCTAAGGTTCCTGTGTTTGAAGATAAATCTGTGCCAGTTGAGGGTGGAAGGTAAAGAGTTTTATCATTAAAGAAGCTCATCAGGTCATCACTACTGAGAGCTATAGAAATACATGGATCAGTAGAGCTATGACTCTTTTTTATTACCTTCTTTTTTAGAGGGGCTATATAGTCATGTGTTATTCTCGGTGATCCTGAAGTGCTATCAACATGATTATTAATTTGAGAGAGACTAAAGTTAGCATACGAGCTCTCTGTTATATTGTCATATGGCAGTGAAATAAGTGCTGATGGAATCACTTCCTTGAATTAGCGACTGTACTACCAGACAGAAATCTGGTAAAACATTTAGCTTAATGGTGTATAGTTTAGTAATAGCAATTCAAAAGTTATTAAATAATGATTCAAGAAAAGAGGATTGTTTGGAAAGACTATTAAATGTTCAGTTTCGATTCCAGAAGTCAGAACAAGGTCAAGGGTGTGGTTAAAACAATGAGTGGTTTTTTTTACACTCTTAGTGAAGCCAACTGAGTCTAAAAGTGAGATAAATGCAGTGCTAAGGGTATTATTATCAATATCCACATGTATATTGAAATAACCCACTGTAATTTCTTATATTTGCTAAGGACTAAACTTGGTAAAAACTGTCAGAATTCATATAAAAATTCAGAGTATGGGCCAGGAACATGGTACAATGTAACAAATAGAATAGGCTTTAATTTTTTTTTTACGGTTGTGTCCAAACCAAGATTTCAAATGAGTTATTATTCAGTTTAGGTCAAAAATGTCTGCAACTCCACGTCTTTGTCTGGTGCCTTGGGGAAAATTAGTATTAATATGATTGAGTTAGTGGATTCATTTAGGCTAATATATTAACCATGACACAGCCAGGATTCAATAAGACTAAATAAGTCAATATGATGATTTGATATTACATTGTTTACTAGTACAGCTTTAGATGGGAGTGATCTAATGTTTAGGAGTCCACAGTTAATTCTCTTATTTTGTTGTAATTTTGCAGTGGTGGTCTCAATTTTTATAAGGTTTTTGTGTACAACACCTCTTCTGTTTTTTGCAGTTAATTCATTTAGGTGTTTGGGGTAGACATAGTCTCTATGGGGTTTTGGGTTGGTGACTTCTCTAATGAAAGCAGAGAGATGCGGGCTGCTATGCCTCTTAGTCTTAACTGTGGGTTGTCATGTTTTGGTCTGCTCATAAACTCAGTCAGATTTCTGGATACGAGAGCTGCTCCATTAAACATGGGATGTATACCATCTCTCCTAATCAAGTCTGCCCCAAAAAGTGAGCCAATTTACTTCAAAACCCATGTTGTTTGCTAGATAGCTAGCAGTTAAATGATAACATATGGCTATAAATGTCATCGCTGGTCAGATTAGGCAGGGGCCCAGAGAAAACTACGGCTAAAATGTGGATTGAAAAAAAAATTAACAAATACATAATGGAGAAAATTTTTTTAATAAAAAGCCAGGCTAAACATGTGGGTTTTAAGTTTACATTTAAAGATATCAGCACTTGAACTCCTTGGGCAGACTGTCCCAACTCCTCAGAGCATATACACTGAAAATGGTCTTACATAAAGTTTTTGTCCTACATCAGAAGACCACATGCTGCTCTTAGATCATCAAGTGCTTTAAAGAAAGTATAATAATCTCAAAATCTATACATAAACTGACAAGCAACCAATTTAAATACTTTCAAACAGGTTTAATGTGTTGTCTCCTTCTGTTCCTAGTCACCTTTCCTGCAGCAGATTTCAGTTGTAACTGATTTATTACTTTTTTAGGAGAACATTGTGGTAGTCTAACATTCTGAATACAAAAGTGTGCATTAGTCTCTGTGTTTTGAGAATACCGGACAAATATTGGCTATAGTTTTCAGGTTATGAGAAACAGATTTGCTGACATAATCCACTTAAACCCAATGGAAAATTTTGGTCCAGAGTCAAAGACAACACAAGGGCTCAGGATAAGTCCAAGAGAATTTAATCTTTTGTGGTCACTTATTCTCTGTGAGCCTTATAACCTATAGCTAAATTACTGTTCTATCCTGTGTGAGCTGTAAAAAGTTTTGTGATATTCAGGCACTAACATCTAAAACAAGAAAAAAAAAGAGCATCAATTGGTAATTGCAGTAGTTGTTTTCCTCCCTCATGGGTCATTGTACAAATACCACAACTAAACAGGAATCCTCCCCTGAACAAGGCCTTAAACCAGGCAGTGGTATGCAGTGTTCACCCTGCACCTACTGAATGAACAGTCACAGGGCAGTTAGGCAGGCAGTTGTGTGCTGCTGCTTAACCCTAATCCCAGTAAAACACACTCTGCTGAATCAGCAGGCTGAGACATGTCTGTCCTGTCTGTTGTGTTGTATATGCAGAGTCCCAAAAACACAACACACGTACCTTTTATTTAGAACACAGCGGCTTCAGACATTCTTCTCAGTTTTTCCTTTTACATTGTTTTTGCTGTGTCATAAATTTAATAATATATAAAAGATTAAAGCTTTTTTGCCATCAATTCGCACTTGACTATTGACTACAGTCAATATAACACTTCAATTTGAACACCATACTAAATGGATTTACCAGATTAACCAAATGGATTTATCCACTCAAAAAGCTGCTGCCACATTCACCCATTCACACACATTCATTAAGGTCTTCCTTCTGTACATGGAGGGCTTTCTATACACACTCATACACCAATGATACGTCATCTGTGGTTCTGTATCGTGCCCAAGAACACTTCAACATTCAGACTAGAGATGCCAGAGATTGAACTGACAACCGTCGTTTGGTGGACGACACACTCTACCAGATGACAGCCGTGGCCATTAAAGTACAAAGTACTCATTGTCATTTTCATGAAACCAGTTTAAGATGACCTTTGATTCGTGACATGGTGAATTATCATGCTGGAAGTAGCCATTATAAGTAAATGTGGCAATAAGGGGATGTACAGGGTCACCAATAGTTCTCACATAGACTGTGGCATTAAAATGATGATTGGTTGATATTGAGGGGCCCAATGTGTGCCAAGAATACATTCCCCACAATACAACACCACCACCATCAGCCTGAAGGGTTGACACAAGACAGGTTGGGTCCATTGACCCATGATCCTCTCTGCAAGTCAGTTAGGTCCACACAACAGGGGGCCACACCAAACTGTAAAAATCATGTCTTTATGAAGATGGCTTTGTGTGCAGTGGTATTGTCATGTAGAAATTAGAAAAGCTCTCTCCCAAACTGATGACACAATGTGGAAAGAGCAACTATTGTCTAAAAGATAGTTGTATGCTTGAGGGGCCCAAACCAGGAAAATCAACCCTTTATTCCTCTATTGCCAAACTTTAAAGATGACACCCAAGGATGCATTTAGGCAGGTGTTTTCTTGGCATCCATCAAACCCAGAATCTATTCATCCAGATAGCAGGACAGAGAACATCTTCCCACTGCTCCAGAATCCATTGGTCAATAGAAAACAAAAATCTAAATTTCTGTCATTAAGATGATGCTTCAGAACATGATGTTTGTTTAGCAGACACTGAGGGCTAATGTGGGCCGCCTCTGTAACTTGTTTTACAAATTGTAGGGGGGAATATGACTTGGTCTTAAAAAAAAAAAAAAATTCAGTCAGAAGATTTCTTTGTCTTTAATACTTGTAGGGAGAGTGGAGAGGAAGGAGAGGAGGAAGAATGTATAGGAAGATGAGTGAAGGAGATTGAGGACAAAAGGTAAAGAAATTATTAAAGAGCCCACCAGTTTATTATTCTAAAAAATAAAATACAAAAGCAATGGGAATCTGTTAACCAAAGTATTATGTCTAATAGTGTACTATTTATTATAAAAATCAATTTTATTTAATGAGTGTTCCATAGTTTACTATTGCCTAACTCACCATGAAGGCTGCAGTATTATTTCCTTACACAGTTAACAGAATTGCTTAGTTCCCAATTTTATCAGTCACCCTTCATCATAGTTTATTACAGTACAACAGTTACCATGGTCGAAATAAATCAACCTAAAACTGTCCCCATTTTTTATTTCACAGATATAAAATACTGGATATTTTAATGATATATTGTTCACTGGAAATACCCTCAGTTTTCATTTCAGAAATCTGGTCACCTTATTCTAAGACCCTGAATCCCTGCAGGAGTATCAGGCACAGGACACAAACAAGCTTGAAAAGATTTTGAGTATGTTTGAAATACTAACATCCCTCAGGTTTTTACTTTTATCAGTGACACATACCAAAGTTCTTTATACAGATTCAGCAACAAGCTTAACACCTTGTATGAAATTATTTGTTTATGAGTAAAGACACCTAGATATTTAATTGAATCTGCATATACATATTTTATGTGATCCACTTCAAACTGATAAGAACTCTGGGCAGAATCAGAATCCCTGAGAAAAAAATTTCAATTTTACCTATCAGGAAGGAAAAAGCATCTGTTGCATTTTTTCATTAGATGATGATTATAAAAAATGTGATCTGCAGAGAGAGAGAAAAATATTCATTTCCACACAATTATCAATTACCACAAAAAATCTCACAATTCAAAGCTTCAATTTATTTAGCCAAACCATTTATATAGAATACAAACCTCGTGGGGGACACAGCATCACATCGTTTCACCTCTGATGACATTGAGAACCAATTTGTGTAATGCTCCTTTTACTCTTACACACCCTATCAGATCCCGATAGAAGGCCTTTATAGCCCTATAGAGTCTCTTATTTATCCCATATTCTATAAGCCTAAGGCTAAAGGATCCCCACTGATCATATCGAGTGCCCTTTGAAGTCAATAATACAAATAAAACATACAAATAACAATGTGCACTGCATTTCACTTTATTTCTTTGTTGATGCGTTTATTTAGCCATTTTAGATCTTCAATACTTTCATAGTGGTCAGTTAGCCGTAACTAATCAGATGCTGTGGCTATGCAAAATCTTAAAATACATCTTGTATGAGCACAAATGTGTTTTTTTCACCAGTGATACTTTTTTTCCATTTTACCTGTGCAAAACCAGGGTGTGATCCTTTAGTAGATAAGGAAAAATGCAACTTGAGCTAAAAGGTTTTTTTTAAATTAAATATCCCCCGCAGTCTTGATTATCTGTCATCAATTGGTGTCGCTGAGTCAGTTAAACCTACTAATTACATATAGCGTCTGGATACATTAAGAGATGTCATGTAGTTGCTATATAGTAGTTCTATCAAGTAATTTGAGCCAGATGTAGACTCCACACATCAAATTAAATCCAGTTCTACAGACATCTCAAAAATGATTACAGAAAAAACAATGAATTCAGTCAGTGGGTCAACAAAGTACATGCGTGAATTATACATTTCTGTACCGCAGCTTAATAATAATCTAAAAATGAGGCTGGATTGTGTGTAAAAATTGTATGCTTTGTGAGTTAAATTAATGGTATTTTAATCTATAAAGCAAAAACTTGTATAACTTAACTACCTGTGAGTAATAAACACTGTTAACGTCACTGCATATACAGCACATGTAGAGTATTGGCTTAAAAAGGTTTTCTTCCCCTAATATGACACTGTCTCATGCTGTAGAAGCTGAAAATCAGTTCTTCTCTAATGAAGATGAGAGTTGGTTCTCAGATACCAGTTGACACGATATTCATATTTTATTATTTATTGCTTGCAAGTAAGAGCCATCTATCTATCTATCTATCTATCTATCTATCTATCTATCTATCTATCTATCTATCTATCTATCTATCTATCTATCTATCTATCTATCTATCTATCTATTTGTATAGTATATGTATATGTGGATACTGATATGGATATAGATATAGTAACATCTTTCTTCTTTATTCCTTTTAGATGGAAGTTTTAGATGAGGATTTCAGGTTAGAGGTCACTCAGATTCATAAGGTAGGTGCATGTGTCTGTGCCTCTATGACTAAATTATTGTTCTGAATTCTTCCATCTGCATATTTAGCTCCATGTGTATGTGTGTGCATAGGATTTTACAATGGAGACATTTGCAGGCCCGGTTTTTGCGAGCCTACGTAGCTCTTTAGGAATGACAGAGCAGGATTATCAGCAGTCACTCTGCTCTGAAAATTGTTACCTCCAGTTCATCAGCAACTCCAAGAGCAAGGCCGACTTCTTCCTGACGTGAGTCACCACACACCAACTGTTAACTCACTCATGCCCACAATTGCTCCATGGTATTCACAAGAAATCAACATTTATTTTGTACGCAAATCCTGTTTGGCTATCCTCAAGCCCTAAACCTACATTATCTCTTACCATATCTCCGATGATTCAGATTTATTACATCCTAGTGTATTTATCATAAATGTAGTGATTATGACTCTATGGTTTATTTAACTTTGCACACGCCACCTCCATTTTAGAGCTAGGGGGTCCAGGAAAAGGTATAACCAGATGCTATTGTTTGTTGCTGGTGGGTCACGCAGTCTGGCATCAACCTTATTCAAAATAACATCAACATATGTAACTAAGCTGATAACTAAATATCCATCCTTGTGCCTCGCTTCATATGTTAAGAAAAAAGGGTAGTTCCCGCATCTGTAGTAAGAGCAGGACAGAGAGGATTGTACTGTAGAGGTTGTCAGACTTCAGGGATTACAACTACAAAGTAAAGTGCTTCTTAAAGACAGAAAGGGAAATTTCTCAATGAACATTGGAGTGACATGTACCCTTTTAAGTTGATTGAAAACCAGATGCATCACTGCATTGTGGACCATCTGTAAGGGTTTCACTGTGCATGAAGGGAGACTAGAGGGTATTGCTGTAGTCAAGGTGAGAAATACTAAGTGCAAAGTGGCATGACTGGGAGACAGATGCAACATGGTCAGAGGAGGATAGCTGGTCATGAGGCACGACACACATGTTTCTTACAACCCTAGTTGGGGTGAGAGATAAAGAAGCAATTTTTATTTTGATTTTTGGATCAGGGAGATGGTAAACCCTTTGACCAGAGGAGGCCAGGGAAAGCCTGTAGTAGGACTCCTACATGTTTGGCTTGCACATGCCCTGCCCTTAGTGAGAGGGCCAACCATGGAGAGTGATTTATCCTTGACCACAGGGAAACTGAATGTCTATGAGTGGTTCAGAAAGCTGGCTACTAATGGCTGCCACCTTTTCAGTAAAGAAAGAGTCAAAGATATCAACTGAGAGGTTTGGTTCTATTGCAGATGGTGGAGGATTGAGTAATATTTTGAAGGTATAAAATAACCTCTGAATGTCTGTGGTGCTGCTGATCTTATCATTGTAATAAGCAGTTTTAATATCACTGATGAGAAAGAAGATGGGAGCAATTTGAGATCAGTGGAATCACTTCGATCCCCGGCTCCTCCAGTCTGTATGTGGAAGTGTCTTTGGGTTGGCAAGATACTGAACTGATACTGAACCCCAGAAATGCCCCTGATGTGTCACAGGTGTGTGCGTGGATGAAACTTGCAACAATAATACCTAATTAATTGGCTTTAAGTGCTAGGTTGCAAACTGAAATATTTGGGAATAAAATTAAGAAGTAGGAATTATGTCATAACTGCAGTCTCCCTTTTTCATGGGAACTGTATTTTTTATGTTCTCATTAATTAAAAGTTGTTTATCTTGCTTAAAATCACTAAGGATTCAATCTCTTAAGTATAGTATGGTCCACGCTTCCCTGAATACATCCACAAAGGGGATCAAAACCTAGTACAACCTTTCTAAAGCTATTCTTAGAGTTTAAGAAAACATGGTGTCACAGCTCTGACATTGAATGACAAATTTTATGACTACATACAGAATGTTGCACAGGTAAATCTCAGACAATATACAGAATAACAACTTTTTATTTTAAAAGGGTCAAAGTTTGTTGGATCATTGATAGGATAGAGATCTACTTACTTTGTGCTCTTTTACTTCTAGAAATGATAAACGCTTCTTTTTGAAGACTCAGAACAAAAGGGAAATCAAATTCCTTCTGGCTAACCTAAAGATCTACATGGAACATCTGAGGAAATACCCCCATTCATTGCTGGTCAAGTTCCTAGGTACAATACACACATACATCCACAAATGAGAAACTGTAATTGACCAAAATAACTAAACAAGGCAGAATGTGAGCACACTAGGACTAACTAACTGAAAAATAGATTTTTGAGTTGTACAGACATTGTATTAACATAGATTTATGCATGTCACATTTTATTATAGACTTAATTATTTTTGATGCTTAGTTTGTGATAATGTCACATTTTCATGTGTGATTCTTTTTTAGTAGAAGTGCTTCACTGCCTCTATATTGCATGTTGCAATTCTGACCACACACATTGATGCTGTCACAGCAGCTAGTGGAAGACACCTGCTGTGTAGTGCAGCTGCAATTTTCAGTGTGACTTAATCTAATCTTACCCATTGAAGGACCACACCACTGGTTTATCATGTTCACCAGTATTAACATATCTAATTCAGGAAAATAATTGCCTGACTCTTTTCATACCAAGTTTCCTTTAAAATAACATGCTTCCTACTTTATATTCACTTGGACTTAAAAATTCACAAATCAATATTTCTATACTAACAATGAATCAAATTACTGTGTTTAATATGAAAGGAGTTGCTTGTAGTGACTAACCTGTAGAGCATTGTCACCCCTCAGCTCTGTGCAGTTTATAGCCTCTTTAGGCTACTGAGTTAGTTTTTACAACACATTTCCTCTTTGGTTCACTCTCACTGCAACGGGATTTTAGCATAATTTCCAGAAGCAGCTGGCAGCTGTTTTCAGTGAAAAAGCTGCAATAAACCCAGTGTACACTGTTTCCTCAGCATCAAATGACAACTTTAGCAAGTAGCTGGGGAATATGGTTTGTCATTTAGCAGCTCAAGAGGTGGAGACCAAAACAAACTTGAAGAAGAGTGAATATTGGACTTATAGTCATTGAGTGGCTATATTAATATTACTCTGTATTTGCTGGATATGTAAATAGTCAACTGACTGCCAACATACTCACCATAACCACGTTATAAAATGATAAGTCACATAAAATAGTGCACTGGACTGAGTGATTTCTTACTATTTTTTCAAGGTGTTCACAGGATCAAAATCCAACACAGACAGAAGGTACAGATTACATTTTATCACTGTTCTATATGATACTATAATTACAGGATGTTACCAAGGTTTATAAAACACATTTTCTTTTTTCATTTGTCCTTTGCAGAAATACTTCATTGTTATGCAAAGTGTGTTTTATCCTGATGATCGAATCAATGCAAGGTGATTTTGATCTGCTTGCCCTCAAAAATACAAAGAATCATTCATATAAGTAAAAGTGCAGCCTCTTTATTTTGTTTGATATGTGTTTTGTGTTGCCAGGTATGACATTAAGGGCTGTGAGGTGAGTCGTTGGACAGAGCCTGCACCAGAGGGAAGCCAGATAATTGTGGTTCTCAAAGATCTCAACTTTGAGGGCCAGTACATCACTCTGGGTAAGGTAACATGTTTGTGATGTTATGTGCTGTGAGTCAAATGCCACTGTGAATTAGTAGTAAGGGAAGTAATATTACATCCCCCATCAGCACTAATTTTTCCTCAATCACAGAAACATGAGAAACACCTGTAAAACCCAATATATAGACATTTTCTCTCCTATTGACCTTCACGAACTAACTTCAATGATCTTTTCATCTAAACCATCCACCTGTCTCTTAGACCCCGTCCCAACCAGGCTGCCAAAGGAAGCTCTACTCTTAGTTAGCACTTCTCTATTACATATAATCAATCCGTCCCTATTATCAGGATATGTACTGCAGTCTTTTAAAATAGTAATGTAATGTAATTGTAACGCTCTTCTTGAAAAGCCTAACCTTGACTCAGATGTTTTATCCACCTATAGACCCATATCCAACCTTCCCTTTCTCTCTAAGATCCTTGAGAAAGCTGTCACACACCAGTTGTGTGACTTTTTACATAATAATAGTTTATTTGAGGATTTTCAGTCAGGATTTAGTGCATCATAGCACTGAGACAGCACTGGTGAAGGTTGCGAATAATCTGCTAACCGCATCTGATAAAGGTCTCTGTTCTGTTAGATCTTATTGTTGCATTTGACACTGTTGACCATCAAATCCTATTACAGAGATTGGGGCATTTCATTGGCATCAAAGGACTTGCTCTTAACTGGTTTAAGTCCTACTTATCAGATTGATTTCAATTTGTGCACATTAATGATAAATCCTCCATATACTCAAAAGTTAGTCACAGAGTTCCACAAGGTTCTGTGCTTGGACCAGTTCTATTCACCATATGTATGCCTTTCTTAGGCAATATTATCAGGAATCTTCCATTGTTATGCAGATGACACCCAATTGTACCTATCAATGAAGCCCGATGAAACCAATCAGTTAGCTTAACTTCAAACATGTCTTAGGGATATAAAGATCTGGATGACCAGGAACTTCCTACTATTGAACTCAGATAAAATTGAGATAAAATTGTGCTTGGCCCACAACACCTCAGAAACACATTATCTAATGACATACTCATTCTAGATGGCATTGCTCTGGCCTATAGCAAAACCAAGAGGAATCTTGGAGTTTATTTCAATCTTTATCTCCCACATAAAACAAACTTCAAGGACTGCCTTTTTTCACCTACGTAATATCATAAAAATCAGGCGCTTCCTTTCTCAAAATGATGCAGAAAAAGTTATACATGCTTTCGTTACTTCTAGGCTTGATTACTGCAACTTCCTATTATCTGGCTGTCCCAATAAAACATTAAATACTCTCCAGCTGATTCAGAAAGCTGCTGTGAGAGTATTGACAGGAACCAGAGAGATCATATATCTCCTGTGTTAGCTTCTTCTTCCTCTCTTCTCCTGTTGCTTTCTGCAGGTTTTCTCTGATGCCTCTGAGTCTGAGCCTGATCAACACCCACTGCTTTAATTATTATGATTGCTACTGTTACCATTTCATTTAGTCCTATTAGTAATATTATTAGCCCTATTGGTATAACTATAGTATATGTAGCTTTTAGTCCCATTATTGTGCTGTGGTCTCTCTCCTCCCTCCTGCCCCCCACCCCTCGCTCTCTCGCTCTCTCTCTCTCTTTCTCACTCTCAACCCAGCCAGTCGAGGCAGACAGCCGCCCACCATGAGCCGGGATCTGTTCAACGTTTCTACCTGTTAAAAGGGAGTTTTTCATTGCATCTGTCACCAAGTGCTGCTCATGGGCGAAATGTTGGGTCTCTGTAAATAATAACAATGAAAAGTCTGGTCTAGACCTGCTCTATATGAAAAGTACCCTGAGATAATGTCTGTTATGATATGGTGCTATATAAATATAATTGAACTGAATTGAATTGAATTGCATCAGGCCAGTCAATATATTTGCTTCCACAACTGTGCCAAAATTCATTCCTCTTTCTTGAATTAACCATGTGCAAACATCTACTTCAGCTAAATCTCATCCAAAATAAAAATACAATGCTACAGATGAGTGTAAATATCAGTTGTAATGTCCATATATTAAACATTCTATACATGTTTGCTGTGTATTTCTACAGTCATGTTTCTGTTGTAATGTTACATGGTGTGTTTATGTGTTCAGACCAGCAGCGGTCTTGGCTCCTGCGGCAGGTGGCGATTGACACACACTTCCTCCGGAGGCTCAATGTGTTGGACTATAGTCTCCTCCTGGCCCATCAACCATTACACCTTGATGAGCGCCACCACAGCCTTTCCTTTGCAACTCTCATCATTAGAACCAAAAAGTTAGTGTCTTTAACTTGTTTTGCTGCCATTTTTCTTAAGATTAAACATACCTTGGTGCAATTAGAGCATCTATCTCAGCTCACAGATAAATAAGATACACATTTACCCAAGTCAAATGACCATTCTCGCAGCATAGCAGCAGCGTAGCAGCAGCATAGCTCTAGGCATGGCAAATGTTGGTCTTTCAGTGGGTCTACCACATTGGTCCAGACTAAAATACATTGTATCTCTACAGTGTTAGGGGGATTGTCATGAAATGCTGTACCTGTCCCCCTCAGGAGGAATTTCGAAGCACTTTGTTGATCCTTTGACTTTTCATCTAGTGGTCAGATAATGTGGTAACAATTACTATTGTCTTATACTTAAGTTTTTGACCAAATCCCATCAGCTTCATCATCAACCTCAGCTGTACTTTGCATTTAGTTCTAATAAGCAAATGGTAGCATGCTAATATTCTAAACTAAGATGGTGAACATGGTAAACATTATATTGTCAGTATTGTCATTGTGAGCATCTTAACATACTAACATTAGCATTTAGCTGAAAGCACCACTTTACCTAAGCCTCACAAAGCTGCTAGCATGCTAGCATTCTTGGTCTTACATGAAGATTCATTGACAATAATGCTAATGCTCACAATACATGGAGGTTAAAACACTGTTATGTAATAGCAATAGAAAATTATTCCAATAGACAGAGAATGCCTTCTGTTACTGCCTTTTGCTATTTCTGTTAAAGTGGTGTCAATTTAGCATTGTAACATGGGTCAGAGAACTTAATGGTGCATTTCAGTGCTTGTAGGAAGGAAGCAAAAACATATTTGATATTTGATATATTTAAAAATGTGCTATGCTTTGGAGATACTGCATCTGATTTGTTTTAATCAGTAAATAGTTTCTTATATAGTTACTTTCCTTCATTCTTCTGAAGAGTTTGCATCACTCACTGGAAGTTATGCCATAAATCACAAATTGATTTTAAAGATTAATCTAATTAGTTTTGATGTAGATTGATCTGTTGTTCTACTAGGTTCATGTATCATCTGCCTGTCTGACCAATTTAGAACATTTGTGAGTGATGCCATACCTATTCTTTTCCATGGGACTGTTATTTTAGATCTGTGAATCCAGGTTCCAGCCCTGTCCACACAGGTAAAGCTGCTGTCCCTGGGGAAATCCCAGATGATGACTACATCTTACTTTTATCTGGAACGGACGGCAGGTGTTTGAAGAAACAACAAACAGAAGATTCATCATGTGGTAGCACTCTTGAAATGTGCCAAAAGCTTGCTGGGCCAGGCAATGATGTAGCTGAGCTTCCTGACTTCAGGGCCCAAAACCGACGTTTACTACCCAATTTAAAGAATCCTCTGCATGTCATTGATGGGCCTGAGCAGCGCTACTTCATCGGCATCATTGACATCTTCACAGTTTACAGTTTTAAGAAGAGGCTGGAGCATTTGTGGAAGAGGCTAAGACATCCAGGCCGGTCCTTTTCCACTGTCAGTCCACAGATTTACTGCCGCAGGCTATGCCAGTGGGTACAGGACCATACCAAGTAAGACCCTAGTTGAGTGGACTTACAACCAACTCTCAGTGAGCAAGCTCATTTCATAGTGACCAAACTACCAAATGATCAACGAAAGTCCACACACATGCACTCACATGAAACACATGTATCTGTTTGATGGTTCAGATCCTTTAATCTTTCCTCATGCTCAGAACACAAGCCTGAACTCTATGGCATTATAATTGTGTCTCATTTCTAAGTGTGTCGTAAACTTTTTGATCACAGAAAAATATTTTCCGCTGGTAGAGAAATTATCATTATGCAATACAGTAAGACTAGTGATTCCCAAACAGAAATTTATTTGAGCAAACACAATTCTGCTCTTTTCTCACCCAATTTTTTTTTTTTTTTTTTGCTGCAATCATTTATGTACAACAGCTAAATAAACAAGCAAATGTGTTAAACCTACTCTGTGTCCAAGTTTAAGAGTTCTCCTCCATCCATTTATCTAGTGCTGAGAAAAAATAGCCTGAAATTACAATTCTCCACTTGACTGAAATTGCAGCATGTAGTAACACTGTTGCAAGTTGCAAATGCTGGAAAATATACAGTGTATATATACTGTAGCAGGGTTGTTAGTAGAGCAAGAAAGTTGCTGTCAGTGCCCAAAGATCTGAGAGTGCAGGGAATTTGAAAGAGGGCAAATGAGTGAAATCCAGTGAAAGACATTATTACTTAGCTTATCTTTTTGATAGCAGGTGTACGATTATATTTAAGGAGCAGAACTGATTTTTTTCCCCTCAAATTAAATGATCGGTTACATGATTGTAATTTCCAAAAATAATATGGTCCCATTGTGAAGTATAATTCCATAGATATCATCATTTACAGTTAGAGTAGTTTTCCTATATACTGTGAGGAAAAAAAAGGCTTCCATATATAAAATGTGTTACATGTCATAAAGAAGATAGGAAAGCTAGTTGTTTGAAAAAATAGCTTCTGATGTGTCTTCTTTAAAAAAAGCGTAAAAATACATATATCAAGTATTATTCAGAGCCTTTAAATGCAAATGTATGCCTTCATGTACTTCAAACCCTATTTCATGGTAATTTTATTTACAGAATGTGGGTGCATTAAAGATTCTGATAAATTCAGTACTTCCTTTTTGCAAGTAGAGAGCATCCTGAAGCAAACGTATTGGCAGCAGCGGATATCATTTCTCTTCCTTTGAGTTTGTGATTGGTTTTGGATGAAAAATGTGACTGTTTGAAACAAGCCACCAATCCAGGTGTTCCAGCATCATTGAATGAAGTCGACTTGCAGTCTTTTTAGTATATTTTCCTTTTTGTATACATGTGCAATAGAGATGCAATTTAAGCAGAAATGGTCCATGAGCTTGCTTGTAAATTCCTAAAAAGCTCATCTACCCCCAAACCTGTATCCCACTATTACAGTTTGTGCTGCATTCTTTGAGTGAGACCAAAAAATAATACAAATGAATTTCTTGTCCTGAGAAGTAACAATAAACCCTAAAACATTAACAATAATAAAATATTCATGCACAACATCTGTGTGAAAGGCAGAAATATATCAATACAGTTTGGTTTCTGTGTTAAGAAAGGCACAATACTGAAAGCAGTAAAAACTATAATATTTCAATAGAAGTATATCAAGAGGTGGGTATATTTGAAAAAACAAAAACAAGATGTGATTCAGTTTATTACCATTTATTACTGAGTTTCTGCATACATGGACATGTTTACATGGTCTGCCTGCACAAGCTGCAAAGGTAGATTTTGGGCTACATGCATACACTCATCACCTGCTTATGTTATCTGTCAGATGGCAAAATTTAAACAAGAGGCACGCAGATTTGGAAAGTATAATTGGGGCATCAGCAGTTAAAGTCCTTGAGAAGATTCAACCTGACCACTACAGGGTCACTTGTATGCACTTTCTAGTCCACCTTAGCTCCACATTGGGTCTGAGTTAAACTGCTGTAGGTCATAGGCTTGAGAGGAGTAAAGAACCTTTGTCTTATTACATGTGTATCACATTGTACATTTTCAGTTAGCCAATTATAGATCTGTCTAGAGACTAATCTTGTTTGAAAATATGCATGTAGAAAATGTATTGGCTTAAAAGCTGTCATCCTGACTCCTTTCTCTGAAGTGTTTCAGTACTTAGTCAGCCCAGTAAATGTGACACCAATTCAATCAACCTATTCATAATGGAAAACACACTAAATACCCAATATCCTAAGGAAGAATGTTACACTTCTGGGATGCTGAAGAACAATGGAATACACGTGATGGTTGATTTGAAGGTATCCCCTAAAAGTGAGAATCAGAGGTTGATGAGTATTTTTAAATTACACTGTTGTCTTGGAATATGTGTTTTATTGCCAGAAATCTTCAGATCAGCTTTTACTCTCTTCAAATATTTCTTGCCTTTAACTTTTTGTGTGTTGACAAAACAGTATAATTTGATGAAACTGTAAAGACCTGTGCTTTTACTTCATCTTGATAAAACGCACCTGTCTGAATGACAGCGAATGTAATTGTTTTTTATTGTTTGTCATTTGATGTGGTCTCAGAGAAGCTTGCATTCTCACCTGAAATTCAGCAGTTCCCCCTTTATTATGACAATTAATTCACCATTAGCTTATAAATACGATGAAAAAGAACAGAACTTAATTTTAATTTTTTTTGTTTGCTTAAATCATTTATTTTATTCTTGTATAAATATCTGTGAAACTGACATTTATACAATGAAACTCTGATAATATTCTGCTACTGTGGATTACTTTTGATGATGCCACCAACTTAGACACCATCAGTCAGCAGTATTATGGAACTCTGTCCTCGCTGTTTCACTTTTACACAATACATGCTTGTGCATTATGTCTGCAAATACTAGGAGAGATATATCCTGTAACCATAATCTAATGGATAAAGAATGTATAAAAGCTAAGCTGTGTGTCCTGTATCTTGTTTCCTCTGATATTTTACCGACTCACACAGACAGCGCATCCACTGATAAGACATGACTAATTCACTGTAGTCAAGGTGAGGTGGGATTTTTTTTTAACTTTGTGATTATCTCAGCGTTTGAACTGGAACAAATAAGGTAGACAGCATGTGGTTGTAAAGGGTGTGTTGTTATCACCCAACTCTGCAGATCTCCTGAGCTTTTAAGCCTTGTTTAGTTGATTGTTTTAACTTTACTTTTTACTGGTTAGTTGCATTGCGCTGGTAAAAAAGCTTAAATAGCTAAAAAGCCAGTTGTATCCCCAATGAACTGGCAGACACCAAAACAGAGAGGAGGAATGCTGGACCCACATTTATCACATAGACAGAATCAAAATTCGGAATGAATACTAATGCTGTTTGCCAGTGCTACTCAAAACAGCTTTAAAATGTCATAAATGTTTTTGTGTCAGTTTGTTGTGGAGCTCCTCTGCCCCCAAGTGGCCAAAAATAATACAGGATAAAAAATGCCCAGAGCAAAGAATGTCAGGGCTCTCTCTCTCTCTCTCCCTCGATGTCAGTTTTGACTTGGGCTACATGTATCTGAAACCTCTTGACAGAGCAGTGTTTATTACAGTAAATGTTATGTGATACTCTAAATTTTGACCTAATGTAGACTGGCCATCTGGTTCAATGCTATTGAATTCAATTCAACTTTATTTATATAGTGCCATATCATAACAGAGTTTATCTCAGGGCACTTTTCATAAAGAGCAGGTCTAGACCAGACTCTTTATACTTATTATTTACAGAGACCCAATATTCCCCCATGAGCAAGCACATGGCGACAGTGGCAACAAAAAACTCACTTTAACCTTGAAAATAAAATGAAATAGTAATAGTCATAATCCTAACAATTGAAGCAGTGGTCATCGGGGCAGTTGGTTGTTTGCAGTCGTAGATCCAAACTCTGCAGCATCAGAGGCAGAAAAACCTACAGAAAGCGACAGGAGGAAGAGGAGAGAGACAAGAAAGCACAAAATAACAGGAGAGAAGTCAAGTTAGCATTGATTGGATATGAATATGTACAGATGGAGAGGAAGAGGAGGAGGGAGGAGCTCGGTGCATCATTGGAAGTGCCCTGGCAGACTAGACTTATAGCAGCAAAACTAAGGGATGGTTCAAGCTGAGCCTGAGTAGCCCTAACTATAGGCTCCATCAAAACGTAAGGTTTTAAGCCTATTCTTAAATTTGGAGCTGGTGTCTGCTTCCGGGATGCAAACTAGAAGGTGGTTCCACAGAAGTGGAGCCTGATAACTGAAGGCTTTTCCCAGTGGAACAGCTGTAATCCCATGATGTTTAGTTCTTCCCCATTAAACCCACTAGCTCCAGTGAGAGCTATGTGAAAGGCACATATATGTACTTTACTTTGCTACACTCTGGCTGTCTCTGTAAATTATGATAAGATTAGGCTGGAAAACACTGTCTGAAATATAATTATGTATAGAGCATGAATGCAGCTTGCATTCATGCTTTATATTAAGAAAGTTGACAGACTAAAAGATCAGCCTGAATAAATGTTTCATCATCTGTTTACTCATCATGATGAAATTGATGTGAATCCTGCTATGGCCTTTAACTCAACATACAAAGATCATACAAAGATGAACACCTATGGAAGACTTTGCAGACACCTGCCCTCCACCATCATCAAAACAGCACATAGAGAATATCTTTTGGAAGAAAGCTATTGATCCTGCTCACAGAATCTACTTTGAGATGCTTTCAAGCCGTTCTGGAGGCACTAGTGGAAGAATATCTTAATGAAACACTGTAATTTATAATCTCTATGTATATAAACATACAAATCTTATAAATGAGTGATGATAAATAACCCAGATTTTTTAAAAATAAAAAGTATTTTGAAAATACATTATTGAGGCTGAATATATGAGCACATACAAAAAACATATCCTCATGAAGGCATATTCTCTATGCATGATAAGCACCAAATGATGATCAGTTTATAGCCTTATCTGAGCCACACCCTGATATGGTCTTCTTCCAACAAATCAAAAAGATGCCCCACGAAAAAACTACTGTACCCTTCTGAAGTGCATGCTACTACATCCAAGGTGTACATGAGGGTATGAGTCTTGTTGTTACCTTCATTCTACTTGTGCAGCACCATAGTGAATTTATTGAACTTTGCATTCCTTTTCATACCATCTTCATCTTGGCAATATAAGGTAGTCCTTACATCGATGAAATAGAAACCTGTCTCAGTAATCACAATGCCATGTTTCTGCGTAGTATTTTCCACCAAACTGGACATACTATTTGATAAATAGTTCATCAGTCCTGTCTGCATGAAAAGACCCTGTAGGATGGGGGACATTCAGCAAATCAAATAAATGTGAAACTTAAGAGACTCATTGTGAATTAAAAAACTCCTTATCAAAAAAGGAGCTCTGATGAAATACACTAAACTAATATGTGGGCCTGTTTATCATGTTGGCCACCTGGTTTTCATGTGTTCTCCCAACAATTCTAGCTGAGTGTGCTGCAGCCTTTCATTATGCTGATTCACCCTTGGTTGTTTGGAAACTCATTGCGAA
Organism: Istiophorus platypterus; assembly: GCA_016859345.1. NCBI lineage: Eukaryota > Metazoa > Chordata > Actinopteri > Istiophoriformes > Istiophoridae > Istiophorus > Istiophorus platypterus. Next base: position 23,418,752 of record CM029128.1, on the reverse strand, counting down.
TTTGTAAGTTTTGAAATTGAGTTTTTTTAATTTGTTCTTTTTTTAGACTTCTTAAAGGATGTAGATTTCACTTAATTACCTTAACCATTATATAGATTATATGATAGCTTGTTGAGAACCCAAAATGTAATTGTTGTCTTTACAGTGATTCTAGCAGTATGGAGCAAGTGAAATGGACTGAAATTTAGAAGCAACAGGTTGTATGAGAGAAAATTGCTACATCACAATCAGTAAGTAAATACATCTGATCCACTATCATCTGCCCATTAATGCAGATTTGGAAGTAGAAGAGGGGGAGGAGGAGAACAGACCAGAGACTTAGTTTATGTACAGTGTTTATGAATAAGCTTTACCACACATACATTACATAATGATAACAGAGCTAAACAAGTTTTTTTAAAAAAGATAAATCGCTAGTGACCTCTTAAAAAATTCAGAAGATCATTTACAATCAATGAAGGTATTTCCAGAATCTTCAAAGACAGAAGTGAGTCTCTTTCTTGATATCTTTGCTCACTTTACATGATACAGCGAAAAACAATGACATAGACATATGTGCTGGAAAATACAAATTTAATTTTTGTTGATGTACAAATTAATCACCAAAAGAGATGGGCAGAGTTGATGAAAAGCTGAATGGAGCAAAGTACAGAGATATCCTTAATTATAACCTGGTAGAGAGTGATCGGGATCTCAGACCAGGCTGAATGTTCACCTTCCAGCAGGACAATGACCCTGAGCAGACAGCTAAGACAACCAGTCAGGGACAAGTCTATGAATGTCCTGTGATGAGACCCAAAGCCCAGAGCCCTGACTTGAATGCAATCAAAAATCTCTGGAGAGACCTGAAAATGGCTGTCCACTGAATGTCCCCATCCAACCTGACAGGGCTTGAGAGGATCTGCAGAGAGGAATGGTGAAAAATGTTTTCTCTTTTACAATAAGAGTTAATGAGTATGGATTGGTGGCCACAAATGGCAATTTTATCTATGAAAATGTAATCCAGAATAAAGTGTGTGGGAAATGAAGGAGTCTACACTGTATTTTCAATATTTACCCAGCTAATGCTCCACTTTCACTGACTTGTTTTAGAAAAAAAGTAAAATCGCGAAAATTCAAATGGTCCAAATAGTATCAGCAAACAGTAAGAGAGGAGGAACAGAGCAGCACAGTGGATTCAGGACCAAAGCCCACTGAAACCAGTAAAAATACCAGTTCACATTTTGATGGGTTGCCATGTGCCCTGGGAGGCAACAGGAATAAGATAACATAGGTTTGGTTAACAGTGTAGATGAATTTAGCTCAATGTTCTGCTCTGCTCTCATCAGAAATTGTATTTGAAATAACCAGAATAACAATATATTAATTCATTAGCTCAAACCTTACAGAATGTTAGTACAGAAGGACTCAAAGCCTCTAAAATCCAAATAATATGGGGTGCTATAGCCTATCTATTGTAGTGTTGTTCATTTCTAATGCCAATGTTACACAACTACTTGGGGCCTATTTTCATGGTAAAAGTGGTGAAATGTAAAAATTGGGGCCCTGTATATATGTAGTCTCATAGGGCACTCTTCCCTTAATAATACTTTCAATTCAAGGCCTTCACAAATAAATGAATCAACAAATAACACAAGCATTTGTAGTGATTATTAGGGTTATCAGTAATGAAGTGTTTGTAACAAATTTTCATAATCTGAAATCTCACATTTCAGCCCCTCTTCTCAACATACTGAATTTTCTGTGCAAAGCCTCACTGTTTCAAGTCTTCATTATACCCTAAGCATTAGACAAAGGTATAAAATTTTCCCCATGTGCTAGCACTAATGTTGATTTATTAACGAATATTCTGACAAAATATATTCATCAACAGCCTTTTTCCCAATAACAAAGTTGAGATATGGATAAGGTGAAACTGAAAACATTAAACATCATGCAAAGGCAAGTGGGAATTGAAGATTGTTATAAATGAGGGCAGACATAATCACTATTAAATCCCCTTTAAAAATAGATCTCTCTGGAATGATACACCAACAGTTTGGGAAGTGATAAGTTCAACAGAATAACTGTTTAACACCTTTGTCTGCATTATCATATGTGATGGTTAAAGACATGGAAATTAAAGTGGTAAGAGGAGTAAAGCATGAAGACAGGTTTTTGTCTGGTCAATGGGTGTGATTTAAATGAAGAAAATTACCAAAATGCTATCAAAAAAAGTGTGCTGAGCCGTTAACCTGCTTTGAGCAAGTGGGAGGCTGACCATGCAAATGCACTAATTCTTGGGACCAAGAATGCAGTGCATGGCTGGATTCATGACACCACAAGATATTCTGCCCCCCAGCTGTACTGAAAGGGCAGAGTTGGAGCTTTGGCTCCAGAATCAGAGAGTCACAGGGCCTAATTTTCCCTCTATTTTCTGGACCAAAAGAAGTCATTGGGCAGGGAAGATATTGGATTGTTGTGTACTGAGCAGCCACATCATGCAGTGAGTAATTTGCACTCTGGAATACATCCGGCCAGGTGACTGGATCAGTGACATCAAAGACCTTAAAGATGTGCATTTCCATATTCCCATACTGTTGCACCACAGGAAATACCTGTACTTTGTGGTGGATGGATTTATGAGTATTGTTGCCCCCATTCAGATACTCATTGGCTCTTGCACACCTCTAGTGTATGGTGAATCTCTGAACCTGTTCTAGGACTGACGTGTGAAAATCCTTGCCTACACTTTCTGGTGTTCACTCAGTTGCCTTTGCGAGGGGCTGTGGCTGGGGGGTGTTCCCCATCAGTCCAAGTGTGGTTGCAGGTGTCTTGGCTCACTGGTTGGGGTTAACTGGTGCTGCAATATTCTGCCGCACAATTGCACCTCAAACGTACGCTGGTAAGTCAGAAAACACCACATTGTTGGCTACCTAAACCAGTCCGATAGTATGCCAATGTTGGCAGATTACTACCTCTGCATGTGTGCGGGTCCCTCAGTGTACATAAGAGGGCTGCCTGAGGACAGGTGTACCAATCTCTTCAGATGCAATTGGGGTTAGCATGAAAACTAGGAGAACTCTCAGTGCCCTTTCTGGTTCTTTTTGTTGGTGAGCAATGCCTCTCCTCCGGAAGTTGATGCCTTTGCCCACTATCTGTGGCCTGCTTTGTGTATTTCCATCCCACAGCAGGTAGACCATGGACCTGATACAACATTAGTATAGTGTTACCAATAAAGGGCTTGGTTTCTGTGTACTGGAATGTGTATTTAATGGCCAGGCACCATCCTATCTTAAAGAGTTCATAGTACCTCATTATCCCATGAGAACACGGCCTACTTGACTTGTAGTTCCTAGAGTCTCCACAAGCAGAAAGGGGGGGGGGGCAGAGCTTTCAGTTCTCAGGCTCCTCTGGAACCATCTTCCAGTTTGGGTTCTGGAGGCAGACAGCCTCTCCACGTTTAAGTGTCGGCTTAAATCCTCCCTCTTTGACATAGCTTATGGTTAGAACTGGCTCAGCAGTAGCTTGAACGATCCCCTCACGATGCTGCTATAGGCTTAGACTGCTGGGGGACTTCCCATGATGCACCAAGGTTCTCTTTCCACCGCCTCCTCCTCTCTCCCCATGTGCATTAACACCTCAAAAATGCTCATTACTAACTGTGCTTCCACTCACGCTCTCTCCTCTTCCTCCTGTCGCTTTCTGCAGGTTTACTGTCTCTTTGCCTCTGATGCTGTTGAGTCTGGATCCATGGTTGCAGTTCACCTACTGCCCCATGAGCCTGATCAACACCCACTACTCTAATTATTATGATTACTGCTGCTACCAGGAATAGTAATTAGTAATATTATCAGCCCTGTTAGTATAACTATAGTATATATAACTATTAGTCCCATTATTATGCTATGGATCTGTTCAGCATTGCTCCCTGTTAAAAGGGAGTTTTTGTTGTTGCTGTCACCAAGTGCTGCTCATGGGGGAAATGTTGGGTCTCTGTAAATAATAAGTATAAAGAGTCTGGTCTAGACCTGCTTTATATGAAAAGTGCCCTGAGATAACATCTGTTATGATATGGCACTATATAAATAAAGCTGAATTGAATTGAATGGAATTGAAGATGATGACATGATATTTAATCATAAACACACCATAATTACAGGTGTATGTTCACCTTTTTACCTTGACTACAAGGAGACCTCAGGATCTCTGGTTGAACTAATGTCCTACAGTTGGTACTTTGGTAAAGTTTGTGGCTATTCTACCCACCCCTGGTTAATATACATGTTACAACTTGTTTGTCTAATCTGTACTGTTGACCTGCCAAATATCTTAACTTTGATATTACTCAACCAAATACCACTTTAAAACTAATTCAACTAAAACTAAATAGATCATAAAAAAGTCAACTTTGTTCAAAGACTCTATAGATCATTGTGGATATTCAAGAAGCAACCAATCATACTTACTCTAACACACATGCATGTTTATTGTACATCAGACCATTGGAGGGATAATAAACCAGTGGACAACAATAAACATCACTAAATTGAAAACAGGAAAGTGACGAGAATAACAGCTCTTTAAAACAACTTTGATATGATATCGTGAATTTATTTACATACATGTACGCACATGCAGTAAATGGGGTGTTTTATTGAATTAGAAAAGACATGTTTTTGCAAATTGCATGTTACAAATGATATGTTCTTATGTCAGCCAACTTGTTTTCAATATGGTCAGATAGCCTGTTAATTAGAAAAAAAAAAAAAAATTTCCAACAGTGTAATGAAATAATCAAACTCAAGGTCCACTTACAAGCTTTTTCTGAAGCTCATGATTTGCACAAATGAAATGGGTTTTTCCCATGTGTCATCCATGTTTGCAAACTCCATCTGCTGACAAAATCTTGAGATAGAGTGGAAAACTCTGGAAAAAGACAGTTATTCCTGACCTTGAGGTAAGATTATTTTGTCAAACAACTTTAATCATGTCATCATGACCATTTCATCATGACCTCTATAGTGAAATATCCAGTAAGCTATTAAGAGGATCAAATGTCAAGCCTTGCTAGAGGCCCCTAGAGGCTGCACTGACCAGTACACTCAAAAATACAAATAGAGCAAAAAATATTGATGACTTTGCCTTTGTAACGAGAGGGATAGACCAGGGAGCAGCTCCAAATGGGCAGAGCCTGAAATGATATGGGATAAAGAAACCACAACTGTCGACCATTCAGGTGGACTATTTGGAAATTTGTAAGCAATGCTAGACAAGTGGTAAAATGCACATCATGTGAATTCAATTGATAGCAGTTATATAATAGGTGCACAAACTTTCAAGTTAAAACAATAGTCCAGTGCCCATACTAACATTGAAAGAGGTTTTGCTCGCTGTTAACATTCTTCTGTTCATTGCGGACCTTACAAGATAACTTCCAAATGTGTTTTAAATATTATTCAGGGGGAAAAAAACAAAGTCCTAGTTTTGTGCTCAACTTAATTCAAAACTTCATTGAAACCTCCTATGAATTTGAGGTGTGCTTTTCATACTACCCCTGACAGTTTCTCTGCTGAGTTTCAGGGGAAGGATCATGACAAACAGAGGGAATTTTGTATTAAAAAGGCTTTGGAAGATATCCACTTGATTTTACTAGTGTGGAAAAGTGGAGCCTCATATTAGCTCAGGTAAACATTTGATGGAAGGAGGATGGTGGCTTTTTTAGGAGGAATGATTGCAGGGAGAAAAACTTGTTTTAATGTTAATATGGGCACTTGACTATTGTTTTGAGACAGACTTGAAAAAATGTGATCCTTTTAACTAAAAGTGCTGCCAATGCAGTGAAATATCTCACTAAATGTCAAATAATTTTTTAAATTTTATCAAAATGCCTCTCTTTTCTCTTTCTTTAAAACGTAAACATAAACAAATAAATATTTCTGATGACTCATCCTGTCCTCAGGCCTGGTCAACACAAATTTATTCAATCAAATGTGATTTCGGATGAACAACTTACTAGTTCTTAATAAAAAAAAATACACTTGACTATTAGCTAGTAGGTAGGTAGCAGAGCAGTATCCAAGTTGAAAATTTGTTTTTGGTTTCAGCTGATAAACCTGAGAAAATTAAGAATGTGGTTGAGGTGTAATTTTAACCATTACCCCCCCGTCTAACATGGCAGATGAGGGAGGTGTGCAGCAGGTTAGCAGCAGGTCCTCTGCAGCTAGCTCCGTAATCCTTCATTTACCTCTTCAGCTCTGTATTGTGTAAACGTATTTGCTAAGCCCCTTCCACTTCAGAGAGATCCAATCACTTCTAAAGGATATGATTCAAATACGTCTCATATCTAGACCCTGTCCAAATATTGTATTTCATTCAGTAAATATGTCACATTACTGAAAATAAAGATGATATAACTTATGTTTCACTGTAACTTTAATGACACAACCTTGAAAGAACATCGATTAAGGCATCCTGGCCATTTGCAACAACTATCCCACTAGGAGCTTCCTGGCCCATTGTAGTTGGCTCAGGTATTCAGAAATCTACACGGATCAGCCACAACATTAAAACAACTTCCTGGTTTTAATGATAGGTTTATACTCAGTTGTTATAGCTTAAGCAGTAAACTTTATTTTTTTAAAGCTAAGAATATAAAGCTACTCTTCAAATTTAATGACATTTTGACAAATTTTCCATACATACCAGAGGATGAGCCCTGATGGTGGCCCTAGAGGAAAAGTCAGTGGGTCACAAAAACTTTCAGTGCCATCCTTTTGGAACAAGGAATATCCATGCCATTTATTATCTCAGATACACTAAACTACTACATACTCTAGTTCTCTAGATAGGTTTACAAGAAAAAACACAGCTATGATCCACGATTTTTGGAGAGTCACTGGCGAGGTAAGCCATCCTAATGAGACATTTTCATCATTTGTTTTTATTTACACACAAAAATTTAGGGTCGTACAAAACTCCAGTTTCTCACCACTTAATGAGTAATTTTTCTGACTATGATAAACATGAGCTGTTTTCCTGAACATCAGCTCTGCACTTTAGGTAAACTCTGATCACAGCAAACTGTATCACTCTGTTTCTAATCATTTAAACTCTGTGTTGCCACATTTACTGTAAGGACTTCCATAGACCTAATTATCAAGTAGGTCTACTTCGTAAAAACAGTTTGAAATGATTTTCAGCAAATTGTGGATGATTCAGTCTTACTTTTCCCTATTGGCCTGATAGCCCAGTTTTGACCAACCTTAACCAACATGCTATGCACATTGAGAGGATGTCCTCATTCACAGAGCTGGCATGCTGGTGGTCAGATTAATTTAAAGTGTACGTTACATTGCCACAAAGATCATTATAATAAGCAAACAAGACATAAATCTAGAGAGCTTCAAACAATAAAATTGTCAAGGTGCTAATGGATGGTAAGATTAAGTGATTCTTACATAACTGCTAACATCATCCACAAAAGTTAACACACATTGCTACTCTCATTTTCAAATGATTTTAAACTCTCTGCTGCCACATTTGTGAGAGAAGTTACGCAAAGTGTAAAATGCCAAGGCTTTCAGCCTGTCTTGTAACAGAGTTTAGTAATGTGGTTAGGTAATATGGTTCTGTTGTATTGTGACAGCCCCATAGGTTGTGTCTCTATCTGTTTTTTTGTTTTGGACTAGAGCTGAGCAGTGTGCACATCTAGGGCGGTCAGATCAGCAACAACGAAACCTTCCCTGAAATGAGTTTTTTTTTTTTAAATTATGATTACTATACTCTGCTGTTCATGGACAACTAGTGAACATAGTGCTGTGGTGATCTGGTACTGTATGCCATGGACAATAAGGTACAAATATAGAAGCCAGTTATCATTTTTTAGGCTCCACCTTTTTTTTTTTTTTTTTTTTTTTTTTTAAGCATTGTTGAAACAGTTATTTAGCCTGGCATCACTTTGTGGCCACCCTTAAAAAGTGCTTTGAGGTTTGGCTTGATAATGAACTGAGCTATAGTGTTGTTGTTTTTCATAAAGTAAGTACATTAGCATTATGTTTCTCTATACATATTTCAGAAATTTACATATAAACTGTCTACCAACCAATAATGCATGACGACTAAGTAGAACTACATCACCAAAATAAAAAAGAAATGGCTTCTACAGGAACACATTCTGTACATTGATATTTCACACTCTAACAGCCCAAGCATAGTGCCACTACACTACATTAAAAACTGAAGCAGTAACTAACAAGTTTCCCAATCTGTTTGGTTAAGCTCAATGAGGTTTGCAATACAACACACAATTTTAGTTTAAAGCCCTTCTCGGCAGATGATAGATGTAATGTACTTATATTGAGTTTTAGGAAAAGATAATGAAATGGAAATCAGTTTTGTTGTCGCAGCCAGACAAGGTAGAGCTGTAAAGTAGAGGCAGTAAGCAGATATAATTTATCAGAGCTAGCCTGTACATTATCCTACAAAGGATAAATCTGGCTTATTACACCTTGGGTCCTTTTTGGCTGGAATACAAGACCCACCTTACAAATAGAGATATCGGTGACTGTTATACTGACTGACAGAGGGATGAAGTTACACCATTGGACAAACCTTAGCTACTTTCTATGGAAAAGATTTGCCAGTATCGTCCTGTAAGCATGATGTTGGGTTCTCCCTCCACAGACACACATATCTATGCATCTCATTCAATTAACCGCAGGGCAGCTGACCCAAATGTGTATAAGCTTATAACTTTGTCTCTGAGTGATCATTTTACCGGTAAATATATAAATTATAAAATTATATAAATCATGGCCCAGTTATTGTCTTTAATGAATGTGTATGGTGATTTTGTCAGAAGATATAAATGTTATAAAATAAGGGTTTTTAGCAGTGCAGAGCAGCAGCTTGGAAATAGCTTGGAGGTGACGGTTATCATGTAGTCTTAATGGGCCATGTCTCATTCACCATTCTGTACTCTTTCTGTTGTCTCACAACAGAAACAGAAAGACGTGATTGAGAACAGCTATATTAGAAATGCAGCTGTATTAATTACTGTACATGTGAGCAATGAGTGTAGAAACTGGCTGACAGTAGTCAGAATGCAAATATGATGCGATGACACCATGAATATGCTTATTAGAATTTTATGTCATCTAATGACATTTATTGACTAACTTTTAGTTTTAATTCCAAATAGAGTTCTGATCTCCAAGCTAGACACTTTTCTACTACTTTTGGTAGTGAAGTGCAAACTCTGACTCGATCTGTAACTAATTTGTTAAAATACAAAGAAACTACAGCTCCCTGTTCAGCAGCAAATGCACTTACATAAAAGTAACTTGGTTTTTTCCATATCTGTGATATCTACCAGTGCTCTCTTCAAATGTTATATTTCCAACCTTTTACAGCTCTATGTCCTGCTGTTACTACACACGTCTTAACTAGCTGCAGCTACTCCAACTGTCAATGCACTCAGCTCATTTTGTCAAGTTGATAAGATTAACCTCAATGGTCTTGGGCTTTAGGAAATGGTGTTTGTTGTAGGGCCGCTAAAAAATAAACATTTTCAATACAAACTTCTACACTACTTAGTGCAGTTAAGTTCCTAGATTTGTTGGACTCAGAAGTTCCAGTTTCACTTTGGCTCTCTAGAAGTCCGGCTTACTTGCCCTATTAAACTTACCATCAAGCCACATCCCTGTATTTCTGGATCTCAGCAACTTCTCTGATGAGTATAGCTTTATTATAACAGATACAAAAGATGGCCCAGACAACAAAATTAAGACCCAAATCATAATAATTCAGAAGTATCCTTTAATGGATACTTCTGATACTTCTAGACCGTATACAAGGTGGCTGAATGTCTCTTGAATAGTAAAAGATCAAAATGCACTAATTGTACTAAATACAATAGTTGATAGAAGTTTTTGCGTGATGTGTGTCCTGTTGTTTGGTCCATTAGCTCAGCAGTTCAAGGTAGGTGACAGGTACTTTGCCCTTTTCATTTCCCCGTTCTCCAATCAACCAATCAGGGTCCATTCCTGGTACGGTGTATACTGTAATAAGCTGGAACAAATAAACACAAAAAACCCCAAATAAACAAGGAGGACAATTAAAGTCAAATTTTTCAAAAAAATACTTTATCAAAATAGAGCTTGGTAAAAGAAAAAAAAATATACCCCCCCCAAATACCTGAGGTTGTTTCTTAATGAAAAGGGAAACTGGAAAGCAATACTTTTCATGGCTTATTTGGACATTTGCATCATATCTCTCAACAGACACATAATTTTCCGTGATCACATGTGTCATTTCCTTCTGCTTCATAATCTGCTTCCAGTTCCTCTTAGTAGTGTCCGTACAGTATTTTATAAAGGGTCGGTAAGACAAGGCCGAAAGGCAGATGGGACAGGAAAGAGTGAGCATCACAGCATGGCTGGTGGAATTACAAAAACATTCTACCAACTGATAATTATACAACTTTTCCTCATTGTCATTATGTTTCCCTCTATTGTCCTTCTTTTTTTCTGCCAGCAATACTACTTTACTCTGCTTCTTATATGGTTTGCCTGATAACTGAATAACAAGGATCCATTAAATCCAATTATTTTTAAGCAAGTGAGGCAGGATCACTTTACATCAACAGTCAAGGGTGTCACCCTTTTCTTCACTGAAATGTTTTAGAGTGTATTTTTGTGACCACACCTTCACATAGCATGGGTCTAGCTCTTGACCTCATATTACTTAACAGTAAGTATTAAACTTGTGTTTTACTGCTTTCACTTTGATAAGGCTTGACATCTTTATTTGGTGTGGGTATAAATGCATCCAAATGAAAAACTTTACATCCTTTAAGGCAGTGTCTGTAGGTTAGATTAATTGCTGGTTCTTACTAATAAGGTGGTTACAACACAAAGAGTAACTGAAAAGTATCCTTTTCAATGACTATGTTTTTTTTATAGCTGAAACAAAAAAGTTTTCATTCAATATTCTCACAATTAATTTCCTGAATGCCACGTGTTTACATGTGTGTGTGTGTGTGTATATATATATATATATATATATGCCTAATCTTTTACTGTATGTGTTATTTTAAAGTAATGCATACATTGTGGTTTGACATATTAGTATATTGCAAATAGAGATTTCATCATTACAGTTAATGTTTTTTTTATGTTTGGGTCCTATTTTCTGTACAATTCTGTTCATTAGTTGTAGGTTTGTATGGGCTAAACAATAAAACCAGATTTATTTGTATAACTACCCATGCACCTGCAAGATTTCTGCACTGATTATGTGATACAAAATTGACAGCTTATTTATCATTTGTCTCATACAGAACAACAAAAATGCAGAGACAGTGTCTTTAGAGACACTTGAATTGTTTAAGTTGTGCAACCCAGGTGATCATACAACCTGAACACTAACTGTCTCTGCAGTGAGCCTGTTTTTGGTGTAGGTAAGTAATCAGACCACAAAACAACTTTTCTATGGCAGATCACATTTTCACATTTTAATTTCAACCGATGACTACTACGGAACCAGTAACCAGCATGACAGTGATATGGCAAAACTACATATCAAAATCATTCGTTGGAAGGCAGCTACAGTTGCCACAACTAAATTCTGCTTTCATCAAGTCTGTTTCTCCTTTTATCTCTTGTTTCAGAGAGACTGCATTATCAGAACTGACACAGTTCCCTCTGGAGCCTTTTAAGGCTTTATACTACTGTTTTCAAATATGCAGTTTTACTTTTCAACACCCGTGAACAGACTTTGACATGTAAAAATCACAGTTCACTTTTAAATGCCCTTTAAAAAGATAGTCCTTCACAGGTGTTTTCACATTACTTGGGCTCTTCTGTGTAGATGTGTAAAGACATACCCCGATAGGCATAGATCTGGTTTGAGAGATGCGGCCATGATTTCTGCTCAATTTCAATTCAGCTAGGGGGCTTTTGTCTCTCATTTCTTAGGCTGAAGTTGCACTAAGAAAAGATTACTTCAGAGCCAGTATGGACAGGGGGAATGATTACAGGGATGACGATAATTTTTTCAGTGTTCATTTGGCCATGTGAGTATGTACTGAATATTTGGAGAAAAAAAAAACTGGAAAAAGACTTAATATGAACTTATATTTTATTGGGTGCTTTCTGGTAAAGGCCCCAGTCCCATGTGACCCCAAACAGAAAAAGCAGGTGTTGAATATGGATGGATGGATAGGCTCATTGATACAGTATATCCACATTAAAATGAGAATTTGATGTTGTTTGTTTTTATTTTCTGTTTTTGAGTCAAACATTGTTGCTTGCGTAAACGAGATGTTAGTGTGTGTTTAGAGTTTCCTACTGTACCTCATCAGCCAAGAGAGAAAGCTCACTGCCATTGTGGGCGTCGTAGTCATACAGGACTCTGGCCTTTCTGGTGCCTGTGACAGGTAACTCAGTCTGCTCCACAGCCATTGTGCTGGGTTTTTGGCTGGACAAGGAGGACACTGTGGCCCCAGGAGATGATAATCCAGACAGGGAAGCAGATGAGACAGGGTTGGGGCAGACAGCCAAGGAGGCATGGGAGGCACCAACAGCATTAGTAGATCTGTGTTAAGTTTGGAAGACAAATAAATGACATAAGCTGTTGAAGTAGATTTCCAGCTTGTTTATTTGAAGCAAATATGTTATCCTGCAAAAAGACGAGACTGCGATCACATCGTATATGATCACAGTGAGACAGAGAGAGAGACAGAGAGAGTGTCAGTGCCTGACGTTAGAAAGTGACAGAGAGAACACTGGTTTCTCTTTGTGCTGAGCAGAGTTTTCTCTGTGGGTGGGCTTTAAAGTCCATCTCTCTCTCTCTCTCGTCCAGCAGTTCAGTTAAGTGTCCTGAAGTGTGATGGCAGAGCCCCCCCCCAAATAAACATGAAAATGTACCCCTGCAAAGTGGAAGTGAAGAATGATGATGGCGTTGTACACTGCACTGTTTGCAACAGTACCTTTAGTATTGCCCATGGTGACTTAAATGATTGTAGGAGACATGTTGTCATTAGTTTCTTAGAACGGCTAAAACATTAGTTATCTAAACTAGCTGGCAGGCTACCAAGGAACTACTCTATCAATGTTCTACGTGATAAGGCCAAACTTCCCATAGACTTAAATGTTTAATAAGATATTATGTACATATTCTAATGCCATATTTTCATACTAAATGCTTTATTTCTTTTGGGGACCACAACATATTAGAGAGGCTAAGCTCACAAATGCTGCACAAGTATTTCATGGTTCTTTTCAGCAGAAAACCAAACTCTGACATAGAGGGTCACTACAGCTGAACTTTACTTCACATCGTTCATAGTTGAGCACAACCTGCCATTCATGCATGTAGACATTTTGTGTCTATCGGTGTTATTGACAACAATAAAAGGAACCTTCTCCATGTAAGTTGTAGAAATTTTATGCGACAGTTTATAAAATTCTGCTTAAAACTCTGGAGCTTTAGCCAGAAGAGCTTTGTTTGTTTATTCTGCTTCCAACATTTGACACATTGTCACATGGATGTACCTTATCTTGTATATCAGATGTTGCCTCAATGTGTGACTTTGAGGAGGGAATGTCATGGGGAACATCTATGTAGAGAATTTTCTCCTTTAATTCAACAAGTGCCTTCTCGGGCTAGATAGGAGAGATGTCTGGATTGGCAAAAATTGGTAAACCTGCAGTCAAGGGACCTGTTTGCAGAAGAGGCCTTCCAGTTTCAAAAAGCCATTGCGTTACATCTTCCATAACATATGTTTTGTAATATGTTATTCATTCAAACCAGTCGCTCTGGGTTCCTTGCTCCTCTTTGTGAATCAGTTTCTCCAGTTTGAATTCTCAAAAAAAAAACAAGCATGCACAACACAAACCAAAACCAATAGTCCCCAATGGAAAAGTGGCAGCACTTCCAAACTGTGTTTAAATAACAACAAAAAATACACAGAAGAAAAATGTATGCCTATCGCTCCTTATGTCTGTGATGCGCTCCTGTCAACAAGCATGCTTCCACAGCAACATCTATCAAATGAGGCTTCTCCAATATAAGCTGCAGAAGGGAAAGTGTCCAAATGTCTCAACAATGTCCATTCACTAAAAGACTCTGAGATCCAAGGTGTCTATTGTTCAGTCAAACACAAAATCCCATGTAGTTGTGTGGATGCAAATACTTTCTATTGACTAAACTGTAGCAATGATTGTCCATAAAAAAGCCTGTTGAAAGGTTAAGTAAGCTCTTGACTGTGACGGTTTCATATAAATCGATACTTAAGTCCAAATTCATTTTATACTATTTATTCAAAACAAAAATAGTACTGACCATCAATTATACTGGACCTGACAGTCAACAGAAAATATCGGAGTCCTATTCACCCACCTTGTCCTGCCATACAAGTGAACATGAGCCCTTTATTTGATTTTATAGTAACTATAAGGAATGTGGGTAGCCTAAACAAATAATCAACACATGCTTAATACCCTTTTTGGCCCCTACAATGCCCCTGGCCAAAACTGAAGAAACCACCTTGTGCCTGGGGCAAGTGGAGAGAGGCATGACAGGAACACAAAATTGGGATATGAGAGTAAAGACATTTTAATCCAAGAATTCAACAACAAATGAGAACTGGATGACTGTTTGACCTGGAAGGTTGCTCCTGGCATAACAACATCTGTATATACAGTTACCAAGTCAATGTCGAGGGCATTTCCATGCACCTGTTTGTAAAAGACCTAATTTAGACAGTACTGGGAGACACTCCAGGCTCATATCAGGGAAAATAACTAAAATTCTGAAAGGGCCCCAAAACCCCCTTCTGCTATACCAATGCATTTAATTGTGTTTCAGTTACTGCAGTTTACGACCAAAGAGAAAGTCTGCTGCCTGGAAGAAGAAAAATTACATACAGGACAAGATGGTATATTTCAACCATGACTACAGTTAAGAAGGTGCAAGAGAAGAGAAATGAGAATATCTAGATCAAGAAATTGCTTAAAGAAAACAAAATCTGATTCCAATCCCCTCTATACAATATGTGTGTACATCTTGGCTCCGCCATAATCACCTACAACCATTATTTTGAAGCAGTAGTGGATTAAGTCCAACGAGGTTTATCGCTGAGGCCTATTCATGCAAACAAGACCGTGTGCATCACAGAGGGGTCCCTAGCCCTAGCCTTTTCTCCTTGTTTTTTCCTTGCCTGACAAAAGTTCTTGTGGTTTTTAGATATACTTCTGTTTGTGTATCCCTAAATGACGTTAGCATAATATATACCTCCATCTGTGTGAGCAGGAGGAAGTGTGTGCCAAAAACAGACCAGTCAGTCCCTGTCTGCAGTTATAACTCTGAGCGCTTCCCATAAGCTGAACACTACAGGACAAGTCCAAAAAAGTAATCTTTATAATGTTATTGAAAACAAACATTGCCATTTTTAATAATCCTAATTACCTATTGACCTGAATGTCTGCATTATCCTAATCTAATCTATATCTGTCATACCAATTTTATAACTGAAGCTACCAACAGTAGTGAATCTCACCTGGTGAGGTCCCTCTGAAGGTCCTGCATGTAGTGATTACACTGGGCATAGTAAGTGGCCTGAGCCTCCGCAAAATCTTGCAAACAGCGTAGATGATTGAGCTGAGGGGTTAAAAGGAAAATATTAACTCAGTATGCAATCAGTACCCAGCAGTACACAGCGACAGATTGCTTCATTATTGTCACAGCAGCCAAACATTATCATAAAATACACTGGTTTCCTCATTTAAGTCAAAAGCGCATCATAAATGCTTCTAAAATTGCTGTCCAGCACAACCTTGACTGACATGTGCCTCCTAACATGTGAATGAGCACATATATGTTCTTTTCCTTTTCACAATTGGCAATTTTCATGTGTCATTTCCACCAGTAATTGGTGGCAGATGGTTGAATGCATAACACAATGAATGACAAAATAAGCAGAAGGGACAAAATGTAAACACAAAGTTTTTTCAGTTTTATCTTGAAGAAATAATTAAACACTTATGGAAATACGATAATTAACTTTCTAGCAGAGATTTAGATGAAAAGATCAATATCACTCTCACATTTCTTCATTTAATATAAGGCTACAGCCAGTGGACAGTTAACTTAGCATAATGATGATGGGGAAACAGCTAGACTGGTCCTGTTCTCAGGTGACAAAATCCACTTACAAGCACCTCTAATGCTCAGTTATTAGAATGTCATATAATCATGTCATAACTGTTTAGAGCAAAGAACTCTATATTATATTTATATTATATTATATTATTTCATTATATAAAAGTGTTATTAGATAATATAGTAGAATATTAGACTGCATATTTTATTACTAACTATATAATTATATTTTCTGTGTATGTTTTTTGTTACATGCAGATCCAACAGGATTTAAATGCTGTTTATATGTCCTCTTTACAGTACAAAGAATTCTGGATGGGAAATGGTGAAGCTTTTATTTAGTTGTAGTCCAAATTGAAAAAATCTGGTCTGAAGATACAAGAATCAGCCTATAATAGCCATACCATACATTACTATACCTTACTATACCATACCATACCATAGCCTGCCATATGTTATATTTTTTTTGTAATTATTAATGTTGCTTTTAAGTTGTAAGATGTAATGCTGCTAGGTTGCTAAAAACCCTCACCAAAATGAATTTATGGTTATTTTTGAAAAATGCTATGCTACAGATTTGTTACCTGCTAATAATGAACAGGGTTAGTTCATCAGCTAGTCTGTAATGACACGGTTTTCAGCTGCTGTAACTTGAAATGTTGCAGTTTCACTGAGCTTCAGTAACATAACCTTGCCTAGTGCTAAATTAATTACATCAGCTCATTGGTAAGCGAAAAGCAAAGCTAATGGTTCATCCTTTGGTTTACTGAATATGTTCAGCATGTGTCAGTAATTTTACAAATATCTGCAGTATTTTGGAAAAACACATTACAATGATTCATGTTGCTCATTTCTTCTCCATTGTTACAGAGTTGTCAGCCAATCTTGTCACATGACTAACATCACTGACTCACGTGTGTGCTGCTAATGCCTTCTAGCAGCAGTCTGGTGACCTCAGCTTGTCGGTCGAATTCAGTCTGAGTAACACGAAGCTCATGCTCTGCCTGCAGGTGGAAATGAAAGGACAGCAGGAAAGTATTGAAAGGACTGTAAGAAATTTTCATGCTTTTAATTCTAGCATTTAGACAAAAACACAGATAGCAACACACAATCTAAACTATTCAACTTACTTACTTTGTCCACTTCCTCACTCAACAGCTGAGAGAAGCAACAAGAGAGCAGAAAAAAAACAGACATGAATCATTCTCAGACTCAAACATCAAATTCTAAACAACTATGAGCTCTGTCTGTGCTTCACTTTAGCCAATCTCAAACTATGAGGGGAATTAATGAGGTAAACAGACCTGTTAAATTAAAATTCAGGAAAATGCTGCATTTTCTTAATCTCTCGAAAATGCATTCATTTAGAGTCTGTTTGTGTTATTATGACAATTTCCACCCAGGTTCTATCCAGGTTAATGGCAAGTGAACATGATCTTAACCCCTGATGACAGGCCAGTTTTCAGAGAGCAATTCTAGATCAAATAAAAAATTGGAATTTATTTCATCCAGATTACTTTATTAAATTATTACAATTCAAACATTTTAGATGTAATTAATTCATACTATTTCAAAACAAATTCATTGACATCACATTGTCTATTAATTTCACATAGTCTACACTACCAAGATTAGCCTACTTGGAGAGGTCAGTGTGAAATCTGCTGACTGACCATAATTTCTGGCCATTTTGGTGTCACACATCCTGTGGTACCCCTAAAGAAACTAACTTTTTCAGAGCTCTATAATTTAAAGTATTTTTAGTTTATTTTTTTTTACCTAAATTTGGTTTAGTTTATAATCAGGTTGAGGATATGATGTGGAACATAAGAAATAATTTTTTTTTTAATCTATATGGTTCTAAAATTATCCATGATCCTAATGGTCTCCACCTCTCAGTCTCTATCATATCTGTTCTGAGGTGCAGGTATTTGCAGTGCAAGACTTCTATCTACTGATGTCCTTACCATGTTTCATAATCCAATATTAATTTAAATTCTACTTGTATTATACAGCTAATAGCAAACACTAAAATTAAAATTAAAATTAAAATTAGTAAACAATCAAAGTATGTTTGACAGTTGCCTAGATCTGCATTAAAATTTAACCTGCATACCAGCTCCTCTTTGACTTGGTGTTCTGTAATATTTTATATACAGCCCTGTTAGATTTTTATGTAATACAGCTCCTTAAGTTTTCCACCAACAGCAGAACTTTGGAGATGTGATTAAAAATCATTGAATTACTGTAGATGCATAACAAATATTTGTGAGAATTAGCGCAACTCTGCCAACATTCAATTCTTATTCCTCCTTACGGTGAGTGTTTTAATGAGCACAAGAGTTTTTGACAGCTGTCCATTAATGATAAATATTTATTATGGATGGATTTAGTCTGTCTATCTTACTATGTATCTAGAAATAATGTGCAGATTTTTTTTTTTCATGAGTTGCCTGCCTGCCATCTCAAAGTTGTATATTGGCTCAGGAAATCCTTTATTTCATTATACTCTTAAATTGTAGATCATTGCAACTTTTAATAGTTTAACAAAAGCTACAAGAACCTAAGAGCTCAACAAATTTAACATTTTTGGAAAACAAGTTAGTTAAGATGGACCTAATAAGTGATGTATCTAACTGATTTTTATACCTGTACATCAGTTTTTATATCCTACACAGAAAGTTATCCAATAACAAAACTGAAAAGCAATGCTGAAAGCTCCCTCTTCTAGAGGGTAGAGAGAGCAGTCAAGTTTTAAGTTTGATGTACCTCAGACCACAGAGATGTGTGATCTGTTGCATCTGAAATCCCACTCTACAGTGATGTATTGTCAAACCCTAGAGTACACATCAACACCAGTGCCACAAGGTGAGATAAACTTCAGATCAGCAAAAACAAGATTTTCTGTTGTTGCAAAGTGAAGAAAAAAAATTTCAACCAATCATGAAAAATGCAATAAACACAACTGAATGAGCCAATAAAATACTAAACTCCGATGGATTCCATGTATTCAATACTTCTGTTACACAACATTGTTTTTGATTGTGGTTTTTGCAGCTACATTTATATTTTTCAAAGCTGTATGATTAATATGTGTGGTTACAACAGTCAAGGCCAAAGCTGTAACTGACATTCTCTGTCTTCTCTTTTTTTGCTAATATCTGTGCTTGACACATTAGGATACATTTAATTTTTAGCCAGGAGTTTATCTTAATATGGTAATCATGGTAATCATTAATTCTGTTAAAATTATATTATTGTAAGTTTTATAAAGTACAATTTTACTGAAAGAATATGTGTTTTAAGATGTTAAATAAAGACAGAACCTGAATTGACCTCGAATGTACTGTAAATATTCTAGTGACATGTTTCTGACAGCAAAAGGACAGAACATCAAAGTTAAAGGTTAGAAACTGACTGCTCACCCATCACTTTCTTTTTTGAATAACTCTAAAGCTAACATTTTATGTGTCATATATGGCTAAATAAAAACTGAATTTGTCACTATCTCCTTTTTTTCCTAATTTGTAAAAAAAAATAATGAAATGGCAAAGTGACCATGAGGCCCTTTTGGGCAGGAGAACAAATCACCTCTTACATTTCTAGCACCATTAATAAACAGAACAAAATGACTAGGTTCTAGTTATATTTTACTGCTGACAGATGTTTATGAGTACAACCTTCCTCTGCTCTGATACACTGGGATCCGCCACGACATCCCAGCTCTCCCAGCCACTCTGCAGCTGGTTCAGTTATAGAGCCAACACAAATAAAAACAAACACAAGCCTCAAAAATTTTAACTCAACACAGGACCAAGTTGATCATTTCAAAAATTCCATCCACTGTGATAACACAACACATTAAACATAATAATATTTCAGTATAAAGATAGATTTCTACAACTCAAATCATTGTAATAATTCCTAAAAGTCTTTCACCATGTACACTAAACCTGTACACAGTAATTATGTAATTACAAGCAAATGGTGTCAACATCAGGTCATGTTGAGCTATACTATACTATGATATCCAATGAAGAGGGTCAATGATAGTCAGTGATTATCTGAATTTAGCTATAGCAACCATTTATGAACAAATTCAACAGCAGTCCAGCACTTGCAGATATGAGGTCAGTTTGTAAGTAACAGTGGTGGAAAGTAATTAAGTACATTTACTCAAGTAAGTAGTTAAGTAAAATTTTGAGGTACTTTTACCTTACTTAAGTACCATTTCATTCTACATTATACTTCAACTCCATATCTACAGCTCAATTTTTTACAACTATAGCTAGTTACCAGTTACTTTTTAGATCAAAATTTTACACACGAATCACATGATCAACTTATTAAATATAATACAACGTTATAGGTTAAATGACACAAAAACCTCACTTTAACCAGCTACAGGATTAAAATTCTACTCTCTAATATAATTACGCTCATTGCAGCAATTTGAGTATTTTTACATTGTTGTATTGCTGCTTTCACTGATCTGAATGCATCCTCCACCACTGGTCAATAATCTATTTAGGTAAGACACATGAACTATTCACATATCTGAGGCTAAAAGTTACAGAAGAAGAGAATCAAAGATGTATTGTATGACCAGTTCTTTATGTATTTTTAATATAAGCTAATATATCTAAATGATTATTGATACTGCAGTTGATTGTAAGGAGACAGTGTAAACTGACAAAAAGTTTTGATTTTATTTGTATGTTAAAGTTATATAGTGATAAAAATGTACTTTATGACCATTTTACTATGAGAAATGAAAAACAGATGGTATATTCCAGAGGTATGTCTGAATTCTGTCCTCAGTGATATGGTCAGCTGATAAAGAAAATTAGCATTACTCAATAGTGTTTCTCTGGGTCACATGTGGACAGAGCCTATTAGAGTCTTCATGATACATCTGGCTTAGCTGCAGTGCTGCTGAACTAGTTCTCATTTTGAAAAGGCAGTAATTTTCAACCTATTCACAGCTTCAGTTTAAACCCAAGCAATGCTGGTCTAGCTGAACCTGGTCTCTACCACAGCTAAGAAGGTTAGGGGTTAGATACTAAGTGAAACACCAACAGCCCTGTAATTTCCTCTGCTCTCTAACAAAACTCAAAAAATCTTTCAGAGAGATGTCATTTAAGTGCATGCTGCTATGGAGCTTTAACTGTAGTTCATTCCAATTTGCCATTATGCACTATAGTGTTTGTATGATAAATACATTTTAAGTAAAAATATTCAGCAAATTCAAACAACGATAAAAAAAGAAACATGCTGTAACATGCTTGCATCATAGCCTAAGTATCATATTTATGTTGTAAAGGTCATGCAAACTTGCTGTTATCATAGTTTGACCAGTCAAATGATACATTAACTATTGGAAATGCAGCCCTTTCACATCTTTTTAATTTTAAACAATATATTACACAGAAATTATAATAGGTGCATTGTAATGGCAGTAGAGATGATGCTTAAATATACATGCCACTATATACTGTACATATTCACATGTGAAATAGACAGGTTGGAATACTGATTCTCTAATTGTCTGCCTTGGAATAATTTACTATTCTTTACTGGACATAAATGACCAACACTGAGGCTTTAGCAGTAAAGTGCATTGAACTGAGAAACATGGCTTACTATTTCTATGAGAAAGACATGTCAATTTATCTATCAAAAGCTACACATGCAGGGTTGAAACTTTTGTTGGTCTATTGGTGTCATTTTATGTGCAGGTGCTGTATTCCTATTAGCATGTTAATCTAGCTACTGCTCAGTGACACAGGCCCTGCCTGTGGCCCTTTTTTTTTCTTGGGACTCTTACCGCTGATGCACTGGCAGAAAGAACATAATTTCGAGGCCTTGTCTCCTGAAAATCAGGTGCAGCCTATAAAGAAAGAGCAGGGAGGAGGAGACAAATATTGGCAGTCATGCAGCTACAATGATTAAGCAGAAAAAAGTTGGCCAAAAGCATACAGGCATAAAGAAAACTAAGCTGGAGAAACACAAGCGCAGGTTGTTTAGAACAAATACAAATGTTCAAAGAAGTAGGCACTGTAGAATTGACAGAAAAAATATTAAAGTGTAGTTCAAAGTAATCAAAATCACAGTGAGATAGTTGTTATCCTGCTATCTTTGGGCCTCACTTTGGTTTTCGGGCTACATGAAGCAAAAGGACAAAAGTACTAATCACATTTAAGAAGGAACAATAAATGCTTTTTATAGATGAGCAGTATAACTTTGATTTCCATAATTATGCAAGAGACACATTTTTACCCAACTATTGATTTAAAACAGGACTTCTAATAAACATAAAAAGTTAACTACACTAACAACACTAACTAAACGGGATCAAAGATGATGACTGTAGAGATAACATAAACCTTCTGTTTCTTTTTAAAATGACTAACTTTATGTCCGACTATTAATTTAAACCTGTTTGTTCATCATAACAGAAAATGCAGCATAGGGTTACTATGTAAAAATAGCAAGATTATCCATTGATAATCCGTACTCATTCAAGACTACTGAGCACCGAACACAAGGTGTATATAATAATTCCCACACAAATTCATAGCCATACACTTAGTATTTAACGTAATCAGTAACCACAATGAAAAAAGGAAGAAATAAAACTTTCAAATCCCCATCCTGACTCTCAAATTCTCAAATTTTCTGCATCTAGTAATTTGCCGCTCCATCATCCTCCTGTGACTCCTCTTTCCTGGCCTCAAGGTGTGGTGGCTTTGACAAAGGATCTTACAGTCTCCACAAGGTATTAAGAAGCTTATCTTAGTGAATTCCTATGTGATGTGGTAGCCAGCAGTGCGTCTGAGAAGCTCTGATCTTAAGGGGTTGCTTGGTCAATGCAGCCATTCCTATAGAAGTAACCAGCTTTTGCAATACAAGATGAACAAAATGACTAAAATGTTCCAAAGAATGAACATGAAAATGTACAGACAGGTGACAAATCAAAACCATCTCCCGGAATATATTCCCTTTTTATGTATTTTAATGGTCATTGTGGAGATCAGTGTCTAACATGTCAGTCCAAATTCCCTATAGGTGTTAAAATTGGTTGACATCCCTTGACTGCAAAGACATTTCCATACAACTTGAGACTGATCCCATCAGGATAGAAATGTTTCATCATAGGATAAAAAACTCAAAACAACTTTGTATTGATTTGCAGAGTCCCTTCCCTCTAATGGGACAAATTGATCCAAACCATGCCAGCAACTGTCTGGGTCAAGCATTCAGGCCCGTACCATTTACTCGGGTGTACTCCACACATGCATTTGCCCACTTGTCAAGAATATGGTGAAGGGTGACTTAGCTGACCATATCACTTCTCTCCACATCTCTGTAGACTAGTACCTATGTTTCAAATGTGCATTTAGCTTTTTAATGAGGGGTTTATGCACTGCAACTGAATTATAATATCCCCCTCTAGTAATTATCCACAAACCTGTTTTTGTGCTGACACAGTTTGATCATGTCCTGAGGAAGAGATGCTTTTATGTTTTTCTTACATTTCGCACTAATGCTTGAGCATCAGGTTGGTCAAATGTGCAATGTCAACCACAGTTTCTGAACCTAGTTACTGATGTCTTTCCCATAGATCTAAATGCGGATGTCAGTTTAGTCAATGCTCCTATTGAAACACCAGCCTTTTGAGCAGTCTCTGGGAGTGAAGCTCATACCATCCACGCCCCAACAATGAACCCTCTTTCAAAGTCAGTTTTTCTCTTGCCATTTCGACACAAAATCAGATTCAATTAGGCCTGCTCAGCATACAATACATGCCACAGAGCATAACTGGATGTTCTCATGCAATGCACCTGTGTGGAAGCATCTGAATTTGTTATGTTTCTCCATTTTCCTTTATTTGTCACCTGTCTGTATATCTTAGGTGCTAGGTTAAAGCAGTCTGCTTCTTGCAATTCCACCTTCACACATATAACTATTCTTGCCTTCACTGGGACCTTTCAGTCTTATGATGTGGTAAAGAACAGCTAGCACAAAATGCAACATAATCAACTGAGTTGATCATTTAACTTAAAACCTTCGAGCTAAGATCAAAATGTATTTCATTTTAATCATCTCTCATCAACTTTGAGGCTGCATTCATCCATTTTTTGGAATGAGATGGCAGAAAAATATCAATTTAGTTTACAGATATACAGCCACCTGGTTTATAATGTTTGAATGACCAATCTGATTGCAAACAATTCCCAATGCAATTGCAGCTAGAAAGCAGTATTATCCCAACAGAGATCTGCCTCTGAACATCCAACGAATTACTTCTGGCAATTTGATGAATTAAAGGGTATTTTTAAATATATATTTATATTAAAAATAGTGACTTGTGTTGATTTAATAATGAAAAATTTAAATTGCCTAAAGTTTAACATAAAAGTAGCAGAAATTGGCCACAACTTCAGCAATTCATTTACCTTGAACCAGAGTATTTTGGGAAAAGTGAATTGAACTCCTGGAAGCTGTAGTTAGCAAGGATGCCCATTGTGAAGAGAAATATCACCAGCTCTGCAGTTCATGTCAGCGAGTGGTTTAACATCTTTCAATTCATTGGTTTGGTTTACATCCAAAAATTTTACTTTCTTGCTTTGCTCTCACCACTCTAATCCATCTGTTTTCCAGTAGGAGTGGGCAGCTGTTTTCAGAGAAAATCCCTGATAAACACATTGACAACTACCTGCTAGGTAGCAAACAGTGGCAAAATTTGCTGCTAACTCACAGCAAACTCAATGTTGGGCTTGATTCCAGTGGACACAAACACCACTTCACATGAATGATCATCTTGTACTCTGTCTCCTGATGAGTATAATCTGCAAGTGGAAGACATTTCCCATCTATCTGCATAATTTAGCATCGTTAATTAAAATACCATTGTTAGAAGACAGGAGGAGAAAGAAGAGAACAACAGAAGCAGTGACAAGATGAAACTCACTGCGGCTTTGGCTTCTGCCTGCTTGGCTTTTTTTAGACGTGCTTTGCATATGTCAAGATCCAGCCGTCGATTCTCCAGAAGGCGCCGCTCTTTCTGCACAGGACAAGAGGGATCCAGTCAGAAATAGATCTGTTGCAGGGAACAAACCTGGAACACAAGGTTTCTATCTGTTTAACAGCACAAAGAGGCAAGTAGCTCTGTAAACAAAAAGACACTTATTAGGAAACATCACGAAATCAGATTGAGTGCAGAAGTGTCAATGATGGTACTATACAGCTCATCCCTTGGACAGTGTTAATATGATTGAATGTCTTAAAGCATCAAGAAGTTAGGATAAATAGAATAGAAGTTGATCTGTCAGAATTACTGATATAGTCTTCCAGTCTCCTTCCAGGAAGTTGCGGAGAGGAGTGAGGAAGGTGGCGGCTGAGGTTTGGAGGAACTCGCGCTCAGCTCCTCCAAGTCTCTTCTGGTACTCTCCTACCATGATCAGGGTGCTACCTAAAAAGGAAGACAGTCAACTGTGTTGTTTGACAATTTAATATTAACTGAACTCATGACTGAATCACCTCCACTAAAGTGCATCCCCAATGTGTGGGTAGGTAATTTGAATCCTGTGTGAGAACAGTGCACTCAGTAACAATAAAAATTACTAAACTGACAAAAAGATAGACAATTACAGAATGCAAATACAATGAATCATAATTGCTAAATAAATCCTGTTCATAATTGTATCAAATGTGGGTTTGAATATAGAGAAATACTTCAGATTTATAACTTTTAAGGTCTTGTCTCAGAAAACTGAAAGTGATCCCACATAGTTTTGAAAAACATCAACGCTTTCAGGTACAGAATGACAATTCTACGGTCTCTTGCATCATGTTCAAACAGATGCTGTTCAATTTCATAGTAGCCTTTTAGAGTGAGTTTTAATGGTCCGTAAATCATTCAATTACTATTACAAATAGAAAGAAAGGTGCCTTCCTATCACATTCCAGCCTTTTAATACTTCATCAGGACCAACAGTAGACTATGGCAGTTGACAACATGTAACAATAGCTCAGTCTCTTATTAACTGAAGCACTATCAATTTCACTGACAGCTACACTGACCGTATGGTGTCGCTGGACCAAATTCATTGGCAGCTTCCAGCATGTACTGGCCCAGCAGCTCTGCATTTGTCATCCTGGAGGGAAGCTTCTTCTCAAGTTTGTCATATATGAACTCCTCTATTCGAGAACCTGGACAACAGATGATAAAGGGACCACTGTGAAACTGTACTCACAAGGTGTTAAAGTATAGGTTATCCCTGTTTGATTCAGAGTTTTAGGGGCCTTTATAATGGCAACTGTAAGAACTATTGTAAGAACACCCAAGGATTGAATTAATGATTATTTTTGGAAAATAAAACTATTGTGCAAGTCTTAACATTGACTTGAAAGATATACAATTAGATATGAGCTGTGAGCCCCAGTTTACTACAGGGTATTATAATTACTACCCACATTTTGCTCTGATGAAGATTCGTAACATTAATGACCTGGTAAGAGTTTGCTTTCCACTTATCTTGTGTTGGTCCACATTATAGTTTACCACTATACTACATTAGTTTATAGTATAGGACATTTCCTTCCTGCCACTCCATTATTGTTTTCTGTTTGATACTAATCTAGGAAGGAAAAACATACTTTTTGTGTATTTCTATAAGCTGCCTTTAGATTCAATTTTACTTATATATTAACTACCAGACATCCTTAAAGCTTGCACACACTGGTGATTCAACTCATTTTTGTAGCTGTATTTTATCTTTGACTTTCAGTAATCACAGCCTGAGTTATTAGTGCACAAATTCCTGCAATATGGTAAGGAGGAAATTCCCAGTCAAAATCACAGACCTACTGATGCTGAAATGGAGAAGAGACGTGTGCCATGCATCACACCAAGTATATCACTTTAATTTGTTGCTAAGTCCTTAATTGTCGAGTCATGTTTGTTCTGTATGAGTAGAAATTCATACAATATTTCCTGAGAAGCTGAAGACTGGCTTGCATTTTTACAACAAAGTGTAGGTACAACTGTTCATATGTACGAATGACAAGTAACTAATTATGGCAGATTCAGAGTTCAGAGTAAGTTGCATATTTTTATGCTACTTACCGATTCAGTCGGTCCCCTATTGTCTGCCCCACCTTTCCTCATTCTTTTATAATAGCGGCCGTGCTTCCTTTCTTGCAAATAATGTATTTTGTCGTAAGCCTCCATTTAAAGATGTTGCTATTGTCAAAACACTGAAAGCAAGACATTATTTTTGTAATAGTTTAAATCATATCAACGGGAGAGAAACAGCACTTCTGTGCAAATTTAACCAATAACAGCCAGATCTCAGGTTTCCTTATAAGACAATTATGGAGAATACTGAAAAAATCTATATGGCCCAATAATTCACCACTATCTGGGTTTTTAAAACCCGTTTCACCATGGGTTATAAGGGGTTAATTGACAATGCTAGCCATATATCAATATTCCATGAAGTCATCATTCTTATTAGTTAAGTACTTGCTAGATTACCTACGTAGCATTAGTTAGTTTTGTATACTTGTGGCAGCAGTTGCAGAGGAAAAAGGAGTAATGCTTTCAACCCATTCGCCACTCTGGTGTCTTTTGACTTCGCCAATCGACTTTGGTCTTAAAACAAACAGATTTTCCAAGCCTTGTTGTTAGTGTTGTTGTGCCTCACTAATAGACTGTAGACAAAGAAGGCCTACATGCACACCTAAACCTGAAACTCAGCTAAAGACCACTG
Organism: Istiophorus platypterus; assembly: GCA_016859345.1. NCBI lineage: Eukaryota > Metazoa > Chordata > Actinopteri > Istiophoriformes > Istiophoridae > Istiophorus > Istiophorus platypterus. Next base: position 23,390,832 of record CM029128.1, on the reverse strand, counting down.
TTGCCAGCTGAGAAAAACACAGAACTCAGCTGAACAACCCCCAACACGCGGTCTCAGCTGACCAACCGACCAGATGAGCGACCCCCCAACACATGCAGCGTCAGTTGACCAGCGGCGCTCCCCCAAAATCCACGGCTCCCATTGGTTGAAATCCGCCACAGTCAGTCCCAAACCGTGACGTCACCCAAAGTTATTTAAACACAGACACTCCTGAAACTCACGCTTTTGGCATGGACCTTCGCTATAACCAGTGAACTCCTCCCCGATGGAAGTAGCAACAATAGCTGCTCCTAAGATTTGACCCTGTCCCATGTGACGAATGCTCTAGTCATAGTTAGGAGTTCCTGTGTAAACAATTTAACTTTTAGGCCTACGGATTTCCCTCGCTGGTCAAGCTGATCTCTGTTCTCCCCATGTGTGTTGAGAAAACACAGTTCAGCCTGGTTTGAGACCATGGATCGACCCTCTTGCCCGGATGCCCGCAGATGCGAAACCTGATAGTTAACAAGTCCTACCCGTTTCAAGAAGAAGGAACACAGACCTTGCTTCTTTTAAAGTTGACTCACTAATTCTCCGCCATGAGCCAGAATTAGTTTGCCTGGCCGAAGACTAGCCATCTCGCCGAGAAGACACATTAGCTGCTGGTAGCCACTAACTAACACCACTTCGTCTGCACAAAGGAAACCAAGGACAAATTAAACACACCGCTTTACCTGTAAAAGAGTAAGAGGCTTATAGCTCTGGGTAGATGTTAGCAATTAGTGTGTGTTAAACTGCTGCTGTTGTTGCAATATTGTGAAAATATTGTTTGTGTTGTTGTTATTTATTCTAATATGTCACCAGACTTGAGTGAGCTATAATTTGATCCGTCTGCAGCGGATTGATTTTGTCTTGCTCTGCACTTGCGATCGAGACCAGTATTTGCTGTTGATAGTTTAAGGTCCAGACTCTTGCTGCTCATCAGCTGAGCCGAGCGAGTTTCTGCATAACACAGATAAATACTGCCCCTCGATCACAATCACCAGAACGTTGCTGCACAACACCTCTACCTCTTTCTTTCCTTATTAACACAAACACACACATTCTTATACAAACACCTGAGTGAAAGGAAGTTTGAACTTCCCGCTCAGCTGTTCTCCTTTGTTGAAGTCACGTGACACTGGCAAGCCGCCATTACACTCGACAGACTTCCTTCCGGCCGACCCTCATGTGGCGTGACTGTAACGAGTCACGTCCGCCATCTTGCTCCGCCTCCCTTAGGCGCACGCACACACTCACACGCCAATACTTGTTTTTGATCTGTAGTTGGTAGCCAGTAGTTGTAGCATATGATAAGATCTGTTAGAAGTGATATTGATTGGAGATTGATGTTACTGATGTTAATAAATCCTGTCATATCTTACAGAGAATTTGCCCTGGTGTTTTTCTTGCATATTGTGATACAAAGCTGGTTGACGGAGTCAGTGCCGACCTCCGCTCCTTCTCAGTTCACTCCAGAAATACAAATATTTCCCAAATATTGGCATTTCTAAGTGAACAAGCCTTTGAGACTACATCCGGTTATTTGGTTATTGGTCTGGGTCTTCCCGGTGGTGCCCTGTTTATTATTAATTGATTAATACGATTGATTAATATTTGATAATAATTAATAATTGTCTTTGATAAATATTAATTATTGCTGATATCCAAATTTGGCTCCTGCACTGCACAACAGTCTGAACCAGGCTAGCTTCACAGAATATATATCTTTACGGTAATTTATGTTCTACTGCTTTCTTGAAACCAATTCATTGCTAAATTCAGCCAGGATATATGAAAAATATCAGCTTAATCTGCTATCTAGGTTTTGTGACATAGCCCCCTGGACTCGAATGTAGTATCAACCAAATATGACATGATTTATTTAGGTTATTATTGATTTTGTTCATTTTTAGCTCTGTAGGTTTATCATGAACACTGAAATTATTTTGGTATGCAGCATTTGATGTAAAATGAGTGTAAAATAGCAAATAACAAAATAAAAGTAAACACACAAACAGAAATTTAAAAAAGATCTAATATTCATCTCTTTCTGTCTGAAACTTAACTTATGGAATAATTGCCAGGTTCCATTGCTTGCCCTTCTTTTATCAACATTTTGTATGGTGTTGGTCATATATACAGTAGGTTTGATAGAGAAATAATAACAGAATAACATTCACAATACTTGAGCGGCATATTCATGAAACTTATAGGAACCATCACTGCTTCATTTTAGGTTCATTGTAAGTTTCAGAGTAACATCTGCATCCAGTAGCAGATAAATAACTGAGAATTTAGTTCTTAGACTAACCTCTATCAGGGAACATTTATTATAAAGAGCAGTAAGCTAAACACTGGTTTACTGCACATTGAGCTTCATTCTCCCAATGGACTATTCCAAGTATAAAATATTTATATGTGACTTTTCCAACACTTAGACGTTGAGATGTATGTGTAGCATCTTTAATATATAGCACGGCTTACAGTTAAATATGTGAAGTTACTTAGAAGTGTATAAAACCTCATCTTCAAGACCACAGACAGCTGTTTGACAGGTGATCTTAAAGACAAGCATTTGTTGTGAGGTGCTGCTTTGGGAAACGAGTGCAGAAATTTAAGAGCAGCTGTAAAAATGATCTCAGAGAGGACTCTTAACTTGTAAGATAATTTGTTATCAGGAAACAGGACCCAGGTTTTCATTAGTGAATGGCCTTTCTTTGTTTATGCTGCCATGCATTTTGAGACCCTTGTATATACATAGGTTTTTATTTTAGAATATCCAGTACTTCTGAAGAGAGAGTTGGCTGTATCATTCAAGCAATTGCTGGCAAACGTCTTCCTGCGTAGAAGGTCATTAGTAATTCAATACCTGTCTAAATCCACACACTTTAGATCACTCCATACTGTACAGCAGACTAGATTCCTTAGTATGTATTCATTCTATTTTCAGTCTCAATATGATACAATACAAACAATCATATCAACCTTTATCATACCATCCCTAAATGAAAAAGTGTAGCCATATCGTAGGACTGTATGTGCTAAACTATACTGTATGGTAGGTCATCTGTATTTATTTATGGTGAGGAGGAATTCAGTAGTGTGACTTCACACAATCTTTCCTTACACGGCACTCTGGCAAATAAGGCCAAGACTTACCAGTGTGGTCAACTGGAGCATGGAAGGATAAAAATACAAGGAACAAAAGTTAGACATTACAGCCTAAATCCATTCAGAAGAATCTGTATTGAATGTAACTATTTATGTTTGAGTAATCGAAGTATTATGCTTATAGCTGTCTGGTAAAAAAAAAAAAATGAAGTCACTGTGTCAAAGATCACAAAACACAAAATGCTGTCTGTGTTATATAATCATATGCAAATGACTGGCCTGATGAAAAATGTTGAACATACATTCATTCAAGCTGTCTCAAAGATGGCTTCTCAAATGAGTTATGCAGATCTTGACAATTTTAAAACTAACAGTTGTTTTTGCCTACAGTGTTACTGAAAACAAAAATGTGTTTCAGACAAGACTATGGAGTCCCATAGGTGAAAAATGTCAGTCACAAAAGAAAATGAAAAAATGTTTTCGACTAAATGTATAATGTCATGTATATATGAAATTGCATGTAGTTTGACGGTTAAGTAAGTTTCAGTTAGATTTACTTAAGAAATTATTTACAACAGGAAATATAAAACATTCAGTCATTCAAACAACAAATAAAAAAATAACTAGAATTTATTTCTGTTAGTTACTTTAAATTAAAATAAATTTTTTTTTTTACATTTTAAACCATTTTGTGGACTTATTCAGTTATATTTTTGACTCATCAGAAAGCTATAAATGTCATTTGTTGGTGCTGGGACTCCCCATGGAATAATGACTGTAGTTGTGAGGAGATGTAAACTTCTATTTTAGGAGTTACATGTCTTTTCACAGAGCAGGACTTACTTGGATTGGGCTGTAGGAGCACCTCTGTTTGTCTCAAGATCTTTTCAGTCCAGTTCTTGGTGCCATCAGCCCGAGTGATCAGGTTCTCTAAGTGAGGATCCAGTTCTGTTTTCTCAGCCTGGCCCAGCTTCTCCTCTGTGAACTAGGGGACAAGTCAGGACCCTAAGTTCAGATGGCAGGAACATACCTTCACTCACAACAAACAACAAACAAATCTATGTTGACTTGTTGGGAATATGTAGACATTTGTGGGTTTTTGAATGCTACATTAATATGTTAGAATATAGATGAAGATGATAGCCAGTTAGCCAATAGCCAACAGACGGTTAAAAAAAAATAAACAACACAATATATTGACCAATTTGTTTTAAATAATATGGATGAGTATTTTGGATTATGAACCCTTACATTTGCTTTGTTTTTTAGCCATGCAAGCAGCCATCATTTGTTTTTTTATTACAACATTACAACAATTCTTACAACAAGCTCATGCCAACACATTCCTGGAGTACACCACACCACTGAAGTTGATCCTCAGACTCCATGTTTTTTTAAAATTCAGATAAAGACCGGTTAACTGTCACCCAGCATCACAGAGGGGTCTCTTCAGAAGTGTCCTCTGTTGTAACCACTGCTGTACTGAAACACCCTGGAGTACACTTCTGCTTCACTGCAGGTGACCATCACTATGAGGTGAGAAGTTAAACCACAGGAGTTTGGCAAAAACAAGGCTGCTGTTTAAGTGGCTCTTTAAATCAGAATATATAAGCAATGCAAAGAGGGTGAGAGGAACCAGGCCCAATAGCCTACAGCTAAATTTTGTCCAAAGATTGTTTTTGTCATTCTAAAATTTATGGAGAAATATATTAGAGTGGATATCATTAGTTGCCTCTGTAATGTTGAGCACAATCCAAAAGTAATGAAGTACACAACTGTCATTTGTTGATTTTGTAACCACGGTCCCAAAACATGTCTGACCTTCTTTCCTGTGCCTCCCACAATATCTTTAAATTATAGTAGTTGTCAGTAAACAGCGGGGCATGTCTGCGATCACTTGATGTAACACAGTGTTGCTTCTGGTTGCGCTGGATCTTAACGAATGAAATTTATGCTTCTTAATCTGGGTTGGTTAAAACACTTTCCTAATTAAGCACCCCTGTTGCTATAAGTGCATGACTGTTATTATTAATGATTTAATTGTACACTTGTACAGTTGTGTTTCAGATCTAGCCAATGATGTTCCCACTGTCAAAATAGCAATGCATTCATTCAATACAGGCTGTCTGAAAAGCTATGTGCAATCTGTTCGTGGGAATGGGAGCATGTCACATAGCCCTAGAAAGATCTCCCTATTTAAATTTTGTACTTAAAAGCTTGATAACCGGCCCAAATGATACAACATGACTTAAGACGATTTGTTTATCTATAGGATGTTTAAATTAATTCGATATACAAATTGTCCACCGAGATAATGAACCATACTGATTCGTGAGTCGACGAAATTCCTGTTCTACTAGTTATGTGCAGTTCGTAATAGGAATGGAATCGTTAAATTGAAATCTTTCAAAGACTATTTTTCAATAAAGAGCCTATTGTCTCTGTCGTCTGTTCTATAGAGCAGCCCTTTCTTGTTGATGGAGGGGAGTAGGGTCAACTTGTGTGACATGACTAATACACTTGATCACAGCCATCAATAATGCATCGGGGCTTGACAAACCTAAATCAGTTACCGCGATGGTCATACTCAATCCAAATGGATCACAAAATATACCTGCGTATATCTTAACAGTAAAAACTTCGAACATTACGAACTGCTTTGCATGTGTTGAATATATCAAGCATCATGGCCCTCAGCCATTTTTCATCCATGAAGGATGCAGCCACAGTGTGTCGAGAAACCGATCCACGTATAAATACGGCTGCTTGGTCAATAGCGGGGACGTCCAGCAGATGATTTGCGCTTTACCTGCATTGCCCGGGTGAAGAAAACCCCAGCGCCAGAAGCCAGTTTTTTGACGTTGAAATCCATGGCACCGAGCTGAGCTGAGCATACAGACAGGGCTGCTTCCTTGTAGAGGAAATCCTCCGGATCAGCTGAGATGATGTAGCAGCAGACGCAGCACTGAAAACTGAAACCGTAATCCGCCTCATGGACTATCGGAAATCTGCTCCCCGGCCTGCGTTTAAAGAGCCCACAACACCGGGCTGCATCCCTGCAGCATGTCCTGTACCTTCACCATAACCTCTAGTTGTGGGTACATCCATGTTCTGGATGCAGTTATCACAAGGACTATGTCTTTCGTACAAAGCAGTGAAAACTTCAATAATGTACATTATATAGATAAGCCAGAGGGGTTCTGATACACAGCTGCTGAATTGTTAAATATAATTCTTTTTCTTTGAGAACCAAAACCATATTTGATCCTCACTTTACCGGAGAAGAGGCAGAGTCCCAGATATCTCAAAACCTAAACATATAACTAAAACTATCTCCATGGATACATACATGGGTGTATAGACCCTTTAATATGAGAGCATTTCAAACACAAGACTTATTAATGAGCTCCAAGCTGTAAATATAATGTGGAATAGTTAATAATATACGGTGGGTGGTATATTTTGTTGAGAAGAAGATAATGGACCGACACACTCGAGATATGAATTATAGTAGGAACAAGAACAAGGAGACTTCCCTTTGATGGTTCAGTTGTGACTTGTAAGTTGCAGTATGTAACTTTTTTTCTGATACATTTAATTGAAAAATTCACTGAACCATACAGTATCTTGATGTAGAGAGGTGCTGTCAGAGGCTTCCTTGACGCTTCTCTTAAAGTGGTTCTCCTTAACACATGCTCCATCAACAATGAAAGCCTAATTCTCAATGAAATTTTCACTGACAATAACCTGGACTGTACTGAAAACTGATAATTCTACCAACTCTGTTCATCTTCATGGACACTTACCTCCCCAACCCTCTATCGGAAGAAAATTAGACAATAACTTTTCACAACCTTAACAACATCATCCACCTCACTCTCTTCCTTCATCCGCAACATCTGCCTCACCCATTGAATTTTTCAATTACTACAACAAAACATCCTCCTCTCTCGTGATCAAATTGCCCCCATTAGAACATGGCCAGTCTCATTTAAGCAATTTGCTCCCTGGTAGACTCCTGCACTCACCTGAATGAAATCCTGTAAAATGTGATGTTGCAGCTCTGTGCAAAAAGTGGACCCATAGTATACAACCAAGCCCATGAACGATTATCTTCAACAAAACAAAGACCCCTTATGTACACCCCATACCATTTACTATACACATGTCATTCTCTCTGGTTCCAAAAATCCCCGAAGCCCTTTTCACTATTATAAACAAACTCTTGAAACCCATGGATTGCATCTTCCGGCATTTTACAGCTGATCAATGTAACAACTTTCTTTTGTTCTTTCAAACCAAAATAGACTCCATCTTTAAAAATATTTTCACGGCCACTTTCATTTGAGTTTTACCAACTCCGCCCTCCTCACAACTAAACCTTTCAGACAGTTTTTTTTCTCTCCCTCATGATGTCCTATCTTCCTTCATTACTGGAATTTAACTAGCCATCCGCCCCCAGAAACCCACAGTTCATCAGCTCTATGCTGAAGATGAAGACGTTTCCCTGTAATGCATGCATGGTCTGTCACTAAAGAAATCCACCAGCCTGGCAGAATGATATGAATTCTTCACTTCATCCAGGATAGGGGACAAATGTGCTCAGACGGCAGGTGGGCCTTTCTCCTTTGATGCAGATATGGCACAAAAGCACATCTGTTCTGAAAAAATCCTTCCATTGCTTGTTTCTGGTTTGATGCACAGTGTATTACCTGGATTTCTGCCCCCAGGACCCCATGCCTTCCAGCCCTATAATGGCATACTTTCCAACCATCTGCCCTGCTCATCACTATCCTCAAAAAACCTGTGCTTAAGCCAGAGTCACCCAATGACTTAAATAAAATTATTTTTTTTTGTCTAAAATGTAGGAATATGTTCTTGGATCCCAGCATAGAGCCCATCTCAACTGTCATTAGTTTTTGAAAAGTGTCAAAACTCCTTTCCATTCCCCAGAAGACTGAATCAGGGGTGATAGAGCGTTCTCCAGCACTCCCCCACCCTCTGGAACTAACTGCCATTGGACATCAAATGCTCTGCCACCTGCCCGAGCTCAAAAATCATTTTTAAAGTTGCATATAACTAACACTCTGCTCTGCCACTGCTGCTTTTATATGAGGTTACATCCCCTATCTTTGCTCTTTTCCTGTATTTGTTACTTTTTGCCCACCTACTTTTAATATTGTGTTTTTCCTCCTGCTTTCTTGTGTGGTGTAACTTGTTTTGCTAATTGTCTATCAAAGTAAAGTGTCTTTCAGTGCCTTTAAAATGCAGTATAAATAAAAGTTATTTATTACAATAATTATCATAATAATGCTGAATTCCCCAGTCATCAGATCTGAATCCAACAGAACAGTCTTGGGATGTGGTAGTTCTCAGATCCTTTACTTAAGTAATGGGAACAATACCACATAGTACAGACACTCCATTACTAGTAAAAGATCTACATTTAAAATTTTACTTAATAAAAAGCATGATGACCAAGTTATACTTGGGTATCAAAAAGTAAAAGCACTCATTCTTCTCATGCCTTTCACTGAGTCATGTCATTTAAGCAATCTACTACTGGATCAGTATTACCTACAGCTAGCAATAACCAGTAAATACTCTGTATAAAGAAAGTATTCAAACCCCTTCCCTTTTTTCACATGTTGTTATTCCAGCCTTGTGCTAAAATATACTCTCAATACCCCATAATAACAAGAAGAAAAGGAAACTTTAAAAGGAAAAATTGAAATATCACATTAACATAGACATAGGACTGGACCATTTTGTCCTTCTCCATTTAACACAACAACAAGTTTGTATTTCCCCTCAGCGTAACCTTTCTCATTGGGCTTCAGTTCAATATGCAGTTGTGCATTTAGTGATGTGTACTTATACCATTACTTCCATTGTTCTTGGGTTATATCTGGTTTTTTTGGCCTGGATAATAGATATGTGCCATTTAGACATTATACTAACTGCTGAATTTCCTTGTGTGCCTTGTGTGACCATGTTTTCCTGCAGCATTTTCCTGTGTAAGTGAAAAAGCTGTACCCAATCTCCCCTTCCCTTTCCTTTGACTTCACGGTACTTGGACCATCTTATTACACTATTCTTCACCTACCTGAACCCTAGTCTTGGTTGTGGTGGCACCATTAGCGCTGCACCTGCCTCTAGGCAGTCCAAAGGCACTGGATCAGCAAGCAGCACTAGACTTATCACCAACAAGGTTTGTCGGACTTGGTAAAGAGTCATACACAGTTTGGACAAGGAATCGGATGGGGTAGATGTCAACTTGCCAGAAATCTGACGAGGTAATCTTCCATTGCAATGTGTTTTCCCACAGTTTTGATGACTTGCACCTCCTCTATGCCTGCACACACTTCTTGCTGGATGATGATGATATCGCTGATGATATCGCTCCATTCCTTTTGCTTGGCCAACCTGGCAGCTTTTGTAAGCAGCCCAGGCCTAATTGCTCTTGACTGGCTGTTCTGACAGTCTTGGAATGATGGTCTCAGAAATTCTGAAGCAGAACTTGTCAACAACTTTCCCTCTCTTCAGCACAAGGGACCTTAACTTTGACTTTGTTTAAAACTTATTCCTGTCCATGAGATGAGCTTCTCAAACCCTTTTAAGATCCACCTGCTACCAGGGACCGATAATGTTGTAACACTCAGATCTTCCAATTTAGGCTTTGATTTGTGGCTGCCGCATAATGATCTTTGTCAGGGGTGCTCTGCACCCCAGGTCTGCTGACATGACCACCATATTCATGGCAAGGGTGAAAAGGATGACTGAGATGATGTAGCCAGTTATGACTTCCTTCTCAAGCCTGTTTCTTGCGAGTTCTTAGCTTGTCACAAATGTTGTAATTTGGTGGCCCTGCACTTCTTGTAGGGTTACTTGCTGGTCCCTATTTTGATGTGGCTGAATCTCTCAGATTCATAGCTTACGATGATGGTTGTCATTGTGTGCAGCCGTCTGTCAGTGTGCCCTGCTGTTGTTTGTAGGATTCTGCACACTTCTTCAAACTGCTGCCACATAATCTTGTTCTTTGCTTGAGGCCATTTGATCTGCTGCTGAACTGGATGTGCTCCTCCTGTGTCTCACCAGGAATGGGTCCTGTGTGTTGTACTTGTTTCTCCTTTTCCAAGCATTTCATCTTGTCCTGATGAATTTTGAGGCCATGCAGGTTCTTGCACTCTTGGGGTGCAATAATAACTTGCCAAGGTTGCTGTCTTTCCATGCTGACAACTGACTCTCCAGTAGTCACCACGCTGTTCTTGGTTTTCATCTTGTCTGTCCCCAGACATCACTGGTTGACCCAGAAATTCATATTGCAAGATACATCTCTAGGATGCACTGGGATGCATTATCAATCATTTTTTCTGGGGTCATCGGGACTTTCAGGTCTTTCAGCATCAGATCCAGGTGACCCATCCAGGGTTGATCAAGTCCCTGATTGCATCCCAGCAACCACAATCCATGGGCCTGTCCTGTTTATCCAAAACCTTCTAATGGCTTTGCAGCTTCATTAATAGTACATATGACTCCCCTCGTTGTGTATATTTAACATCAAAAGCCTGCTACTGTGAATTAAGAGAAAGCATGACCAACTAAGAATGCTTGATTCATGTGGATTATTTTTGGAGAAATACTCATGCAAGCTTTCAGCAGAAATCCAGGTAATTCACTTTGCACCAAACCAAAAACAAGCAATGGAAGGAGTTATTCAGAACAGATGTTCTTTTGCACCATTTCTGCATTAAAGGAGAGAAGCCCACCTGCCATCTGAGCAAATTTGTCCCCTATCCTGGATGAAGTGAAGAATTCACATCATTCTGCCAGGGTGGTGGATTTCTTTAGTGACAGACAATGCATGCATTACAGAGAGAAGGGAAACTTCTTCGTCTTCAACATAGAGCTAATGAACTGTGGGTTCAAAAGTCTGGAAGTCATGGAAATTTTTTGAAGCAAGCCTTGGGAAGGGAGCTCCAGAGGGAGTGGGAGGCCTCCTGAAATGAATAGCAGACAGGCTTGTTAGCCAAGTGTTAGCCAGTGATTTTCTTTCCATGTTTGAGGTGGATCTGGTCAACAGGCTAGGAGGAGTATATCAAAGCATAAAATATGTAATTTACTTTTATCAGTAGGTGGCGCAATGTCTGTATCTGAATACTGGCATGTGGATGTCTTCAGGCCAGGAGTCTTATCATACAGGTGAAGTTTGGGTCAGATTTGACAATATATATTTGAGTTCCAACTTCCCATTTCATGGCAAAACCCTGAAATTCACCATGCCACCACCAACACAAACTCAAATGCTTTACAATTTAGCATTGCAAAAATGGCTGACCTCCTTTTGAGCTTAGAGTGTGGCTCTGAGAGCCTTTTTGGTAGTCTTGGGATGTCACAAGTGCCTACAGAATTTCACACATGTTGGCAAAACGTACCCCGTGGGCTATTACTTTGAAATTTTTGTAGGCCGTGCTATTGAGTCATTTTGCCATACCCATATGCAAAACCCATAAGACGTAAATTTTCACTATGTCTGTCACTGTGCAAAGTTTCATGACTTTTCCTTTAGCCCCTCATAAACAGCATTTTTTTCCCTGATAATAAAGATAATAATTATAATAATAAACAGCTATTCCAATAGTGATCCCACTGACTTGTGAGAGGGTAATAACAATTATCAAATATTACAATAAAATGGGGGCCATTCTGCATATTGTGTACATACTTTCAAAAATTTTGGTACATTTTATTGCTAAAGCTTCTGTACTTAATTTGATATGATTTTTTTTGCAAGGAATTTACTTTTAATGAAGTATTTTTATATAACATCCACAGTTTTAAAGTCCACCAGAAAAAAAGGTTTTGAAACAGAGTCGGTTGAACCAGCAGATAGTAGGATAATTTCAAGACTGGGATAATTATGGATGAGGAGTGGAAGTAAATTTTTGAATGTCTGGAACATCCCTAGTATTTTTGAGGGAGTTTCTTTGTCATTACATCAAAGGGGAATCAATGGTGATGAAATCCCCAGTAGATGTTTTGAAAAGGTTAGCCTGGTACACTTTTCTCTCCAAGTGACAAGGGGAGACTATAGAAGCCAGCTAACGCCTTTGGCTTGTCGTGACAGAAGGCACCTTAAGCAGGAAGACGCGCTTTGTCATGTGAAAGTCAAAGAGCCTATCCCAGTTTTTCTGTTTGGGGACCTGGCTTATCTCTCATTGCCCTTTCTCCTTATGGAGTATGCAAATGGTGGCTGCAGCACTCAAGTATCAACAGTAACAGTAGAATTCTCAAAGCAAAAATTAGTTGAATGTGTTTGGGAGATTGAAGGCAATGTTTGCAGCACTTATAAGGGTTATGGACATAAACGTGAATGACCTCTCTGTCATCATAGATGCCATGCTTGTAAAAAGAATGTTGACGATAGCAGAGTGATGACAGTCATGCAGTCTGACCAGAAATACCAGCCCTCATGCAGAGCACCAGTGGAGTAGACTCCAATGAAGCTGAAAGAAACAGTGTCAAAAGGGTGGTTGCAAAATACCTTGACTTAGATTGTAATACCACTGGCTTTTGACATGTAATTACATTTTTATTTTTTTCCCTGTGTTGTACATACATAAACATTTATATGTATATACATAAAATATTTTCACATTGATGTTAGAGCAGATATGTGTTGAGAGATTGTGTAATCAAGCACTTTGTTGTACAGATTTAAGTTTTTTGTTGCAAATGCCAGTATTCAACAAAAACAGTTGTAGCAATCATGTTGAGCCTTTCAAAAAAGATTTTTTATTGTAATGCACTTATATTTGCATGGAGTGCCACATCAAGCTGCACATCAAGTTCACATATCCACATATGGTTGACATTAGGCTACTTCAAAAGATGTATGCCTAACTATAACTTTAGTAGTTATTCAAATAGCTCAATGTCATCTTTGAACAGAGCCTGTATGTAGGAGAACCAAACAAGACATATAAGTGTGGTATTTGGTGGTGGACATGAGACTGTGTGGTTGCCCATATGGAGCTGGGGTCGGGGTTGTATGTATTTCTGCATATGTGTAAGTGTCTCTTTTGAGATTATCATGTCTCTATTCCTTGAGGGTAGCTATCATAGCTTGCACATGATATATGAACAGAATATAACAAAACAAGCAATACAGAGCAACAGGACATGAATTCAGTGTCAGAAATTAGCACCAGCCAACAGCCAAATGCAGGTAAAATATGAAAGGCTTATAGCGTATGAAATATGAAATGGCTGGTAGATTTTAGACATGAAATAGTTTACTTTTGAGTGGTGGGTGACTTTGAAAATTTATTTGCAATGTTGGAAGGTAACTATAAAATTGCACTCAAGTATTTCACTAAAGTGCTTCACAGTGAAGCAAGTATTTCACATTGTGCGCACTTCATTGTGCTTTACTTGACTATTTCCTTGTTATGCTGCTTTATACTTCTACTCCACTACATTTCAGAGGGAAATATTGTACTTTCTATTGCACTACAGTTATTTGTCAGCTTCATTACTATTTGCTTTTAAGATGACGCTTTTACACAACAAACATAACAAACTTCTATCTGTCATACATTATTAGACCAGTAGTTTCTGACCTTTTTGGTTGGAAAAAAATCAAAAATTTTCTCCCAATCAAAGATTAGCGTCCAAGAAATGGAAAAGAGATGCCTGCCTAATCCTAACTGTCCACACCTAGAATGCTAGAATCAAGAGTAGTTGGGACTATGTTACCTTGCTGAGTAACAGATTTAACAGTATATTAAAGTATTAGCTGATGCCTGACTGTATTTGCAAGTGTTGTTAATAGCTAAATTTTGTCCAGCTAACAAGAAAAAAAACAGTTAATGTTTGCTTTAACAATGGTAAGCCAGGTGATATAGCTTAACAGCTAGCTAATAAATTTGATAAATTTGATTTCCATGTCATATTACTAGTTGTGGTGGTGGATTTATGTTTTAACATTAAGTAAAATTGCAGTTCAATTAAATATTAATGGACAGAGTAGTGAATAATGATTTCAGTATTAACATTATGGTTTCTGTAAAATTACAACCCTTTCTGCTTAAACAGATTTTAGCAAGGGCCCTACAGCCTAGATACCAAAATTGGGTGCGATAGGGTCGGGCAACTGGTATTTTCACAGAAAGATGGTGCAATTCACACTAAATTATGAAGAGCATAACAACACTAGGCAGTATACATATATAAACAAGCCAAAAAAAATCACACATTGCTTTCAAGCAAGATTTGCAGAATTTACATTTACTTTACATTACATTATATATATATATATATATATATATATATATATATTAAAAAAAAGTCCCTCTCACCCTTGTGGGGTGGTATCTGTGTCATCCTCAAGCTCAGGTCCTCTACCAGAGGCCTGGGAGTTTGAAGGTTCTGTGCAGTATCTTCGCTGTTCCTAGGACTGTGCTCTTCTGGATTGAGGCTTCAGATGTTGTTCCTGGGATCTGTTGGAGCCACTCTCCCAGTTTGGGGGTTACTGCCCTGATTGCTCCCACTACCACGGGGACCACGCTAGCCTTATCCTTCCACATCCATTCCAGCTGCTCTTTCAACCCTTGGTACTTCTCAGCCTTTTCGTGTTCCTTCTTTCTGATGTTGATGTCAGCTGGTATCGGCACATCTATCACCACTACTCTCTTCGGCTTTTTGTCCACCACCACTATGTCCGGTTGGTTAGCCAGGAGCTGTTTGTCAGTCTGAAAGCTGAAGTCCCACAGAACCTTGGCCTTGTTGTTCTCAGCCACCTTCTGTGGTATGGCCCATTGGGATTTGGGTACTTCTATTCCATACTGGTTACAGATGTTCCTGTATACTATCCCAGCCACTTGGTTGTGCCTCTCCATGTGCGCTGATCCAGCTAGCATCTTACACCCTGCTACTATGTGCTGGACTGTCTCAGGGGCACCTTTGCACGGCCTGCACCTTGGGCCAGATTTACTCTGGTAGATCCTGGCCTCTATGGCCGTTGTGCTTAGCACCTGTTCTTGTGCTGCCATGATTAGTGCCTATGTGCTGTCTGTCAGCCCAGCGTTTTCCAGCCAGTGGTAGGTTTTCTTGATGTCAGCCACTTCTTTGACTTGACAGTGATACATGCCATGTAGGGGCTTGTCCTTCCAGGTTGTCTGCTCCTCCTCCTCTGCACTCTCATTGGGTCTCTGCTGTCTGAAACATTCACTTAGCAGTTCATCCTTTGGGGCCATTTTCTTGATGTATTCTTGGATATTCGATGTTTCATCCTGGACCGTGGCCTTGACGCTCACTAGTCCTCGGCCTCCCTCTTTCCGCTTAGTGTACAGTCTCAGGGTGCTGGACTTAGGGTGAAACCCTCCTTGCATGGTGAGGAGCTTTCTTGTCTTGATATCTGTGGCTTCTATCTCCTCCTTTGGCCAGCTTATGATCCCAGTGGGGTATCTGATGACTGGTAGTCCGTACATGTTGATGGTTCAGACCTTGTTCTTACCATTCAGCTGACCTTTCAGGACTTGCCTTACTCTCTGGAGGTATTTGGCTGTGGTTGATTTCCTTGTGGCCTCCTCATGGTTTCCATTAGCCTGTGGGATACCAAGGTACTTGTAGCTGTCTTGGATATCACCTATGTTACCTTCTGCTAGGTCAACCCCTTCAGTTCTGATAATCTTGCCTCTCTTTGAGACCATACGGCCACACTTGTCAAATCTGAATGACATCCCTATGTCATTGCTGTAGATCCTGGTGGTGTGGATCAGTGAGTTGATTTCTTGCTCATTCCTGGCATACAGCTTGATGTCATCCATGTAGAGCAGATGGCTGATTGTTGCCCCACTTCGGAATTGGTACCCATAGCCACTCTTTGTGATGATCTGACTGAGGGGGTTAAGGCCTATGCAGAACAGCAGTGTTAATAGCGCATCTCCTTGGTATATGCCGCACTTGATGTTGACTTGGGCAATTGGCTTTGAGTTGGCCTCTAGGATTGTCTTCCACATTCCCATTGAGTTCAGGATGAAGGCCCTTAGGTTCCTGTTGATCTTATACAGTTCCAGACATTCCAGTATCCATGTGTGTGGCATCAAGTCGTAGGCTTTCTTGTAGTCAATCCAGGCAGTGCGCAGGTTGGTGTGTCTGTTCTTACAGTCTCAGGCGACTGCTCTATCGACCAGTAGCTGGTGCTTGGCTCCTCTGGTGTTACTGCCAATTCCTTTCTGAGCCCCGCTCCTTTCTTCCTTTCTTGAGCGACATGCTTACTCATCTTAGCTGCAATGATGCCCGACGGGGCCTTCCATGTTGTGCAGAGACAGGTTATCAGGATTAGGGCTGTCCTGCCCTTGGTTAACCACTCTGGGTGGGTCCCATCTCTCAGCAGCTGGTTCATCTGTGCTGCTAGGCGTTCATGGAGTGCAGTTACTTTCTTCAGCCAGTGCGCATGGATCATATCGAGGCCCGGTGCTGTCCAGCTCTTCATCTTTTACACTCTTTCTTGGATGTCTGCCATTGAGATGGTTACTGGTTCTTGTTCTGGGAGGTTGCTGTGGTCAGCTCTTAGGTCTGCTAGCCATAGGGCATCGGTGTTGTGTGATGCCTCTCTTTCCATATGTCCTTCCAGTACTTTTCCATCTCAGCTCTTGGTGGGTCTGACCGGTTGTTGTTTCCCTGCCACTGAGAATACACCTTGGCTGGTTCAGTGGAGAACATCTTGTTTATTCTCCTGGCCTCTATCTCCTTGGTGTATCTCCTCAACCGGGTGGCCAGAGCTGTTAGTCTTTGTTTGGCAGTTTCAAGTGCCTCAGGTATGGAGAGCTTGTTGTACTTCCTGGGTGCCCCTTTATTCACCATGTTCCCTCTCTGCAGCTCTGCTAGCTGGCTAACTTCTCTCCGTGTTACCCTTACTTGGCCTCTAACTGTCTCTTCCATGGCGGATACTGCTTGTTATTTCCTGAGCCCATCTTGTACCAAGGCATCTCAAGGATTACTGTGGCTGTAGGGTGTATCAGCTTATTGGACTTAGTCGTCATCGATGACTACCAAGCGCCCCCATCAGGTCGCCCTTGGGACGCCAACGTCCTGAGTCAGGAGGCTGAGCGCCCTTTAACCCCCAGCTACACCCGTTCAAACAGAAAAGGGGGTGACCATCCCCATGCCCATGATGGCAGGGATGACTTCAGACGGCCACCAAACCGTGAGCTGTATATAGCACGAGAGACACACCCGCGTGTCCGCGGAGTCCTTCGCCACCACCAAGGAGGAACAATCGTCCTCATCGCTACCTTGACCTGAGTGACTCGGAGAGCTCGGACTCAGCAACCGAGCAGTTATACCAAAGTCGAGGCCTGCGAACCCGACAGATTGAGTCCCTGGCAAAGGACATAGAACGCTTCGACCCGGACAGCCAAAACGCTAATATCGACGACTACCTTCGTGAGGTCAACCACTGTCTGACCGACTTACCCAATGCTACGTCACGGGAGAAGCATAAATTAATATGGAAGACCACGACAAGGAGCGTCCATGCGTTCATGGAGACGTTACCACCGGACACCCGGTACCACTATCCGGCACTGCGGAAGGCCCTCCGGGAGGAATATTCGCTGTACACCGATGAGGCCTCTGCCACCCTCAGTGCTATGAATATCTTGCAGAAGAAAAACGAGTCCCCTTGTGTCTACTACCGACGGTTGAGAACCACATACTTCGGTGGATGCAGGGCTCCAGGTTTGGAGGATGACCGGGCTTTTAAGTCCTTGTTCCTCCACAACCTCCACGAAAGCATACGTTATGAGGTCACGATGCATTGTAGGTCGCGTGACCTCAACATGAAGGAGGTTAAGAAATATGCACAGGTGGCCTGGGAGACGCGCCGGCCCCAGACCGGTGGACGCGAAGGCGACACCAGGGTCCTGGGAATCCAGACCTCAGGGAACGACAGCTTGACGCTAGAAGGCAAGGAGCTAGCTCGTGCCAAAACGGAGGGCCGGACAAGACCCCAGAGACACCAATCACCTCCCCCTCAAAACGTACGACGGAACCAGAGGGATGATAATTATATTCCCAGGCAGGAACCGACAAGGCCACAACAACGTGGAAACTTTCCGCAAAAAGGAAAAGACCGGTTCGATCGGAACCCCAGACAAGGGTACCAAGAAAGAAAGGGGCGTGGGGACACCCTGGTCCCCCCCAAAGGGAAGGACCAGCAACCTGATATGGAGGAATTAATCCGGAAGTTCACCACCGAAGTGGTGAAGCAGCTCGATGTGCTACGCCGTCCATCAGGTCCCCCGGATTCCCCAAAGGAACCCGATTCCGGAAACCCCTCAACATGACTAGGCCAGACCCCCACACCCGCCGCCGCCAAAGTCTACTTCGTAGGGTGGGGGGCGAAGCCAGAAGAACCTGATGTCATGATACATACCACTCCACACCCCCTTTTCTGTCTTTCCTGGGCGACTTGGTGGGGAAGGGCAACGCCCGGCGAATCTACACCAAGGTCGTAATAGGGGGTTGCACAAGCACCCTCGCGTTATTGGACTCTGGGTCAGAGATCAGCCTGGTAAACACGCACATGTTCACCAAGATTGCTAAAGCAATGCACAACTTGGGCAAACCACCGCAGATCGAGCCCTGCGATATGAGCATCACAAGCTACATGCAGGACCGATCACCCATAACCAGACGGGCTTGGGTTGACCTCACGTTCCAAGAGATGACCCTTGTTCACCCGCTACACATCTGCACCCTTGACACAGAGCCACTCCTCATCGGACAAGACCTACTGGACCGACTGGCTCTGCTCATCGACTGCCACCGCGGACACATCTGGGCTCAGGTTGATGCTCCTAAGCCACTAAATGTGGAGACAGATCTGCTGACCCCAGGGGAGCGAGTAGATGCAATCCAAGGATACAAGAAATCCCTACCGATGCTCATGCCCCCTCCTGTGCCTGAGACTGGTCCTGACCTCTCCACACCAGCTGCAGACCCCCTGCCGCCACCGGCTGGCAGTCATGAGCCCCTGCACTGTCATGAATCGTTCCTCTGTTCACTGAAGAACACAGATGACGCACTGTACAGTCCCCGAGTCATCGGAGGCGTGCACCTGAACGACACCTTAGCCCCAGATGTACTCCTGGCACTGCGGTCAGAGAAAACTGCCATCAGCCAGGACCTGTATAACGGCGTGTGCCGAAGCCGAACCCCGCCTCCCTTCGCACGGTGAAGTCACTGCCTGCTCCCTGCAAAGGCATCGCAGCCACCAAACAAAGCAATTGGAGTGTGCGCCCTATCCGTGCGTATTGGGAGAAAAAAGGTTGTGCACCTGGTGAGTGTAGTGCCTCAGCTCCAAACCCCATTCCTCGTTGGGGCCGACCTCCTGGTCAGACTGGGTGCCAGGCTGGACACAGTCAACCAAGTCTTGTGGTCCCAAGCCGACGCCGGGAAGCACCCACCTTCCCTCGAAACAGAGCATCTGACATCAGGACAGACCATACCCCAAGCATGTCAGGTTGCCAGTGAGGTGGACATGACTATCCCTGCACGAACGGCAGGCGTCCCCATTCGCCTGGTGATTCTTAGAGAGCAGAAGAGCTACGGCTCACGAGCGTTCTTTCAGCCTTTAAACTGTTTCAGGAAACTCAACCTGTCAGTCTGTGGCACACCCCTGCTTGAACTGAACCACCGCTCAGCATACCTGCTGGTTCAGAACCTAACAAATGCCCCGATCCAAGTGATGGCAAGACAGCCGCTGGGAATGCTGGTCGACAGCTCCTTTCATGACTTCGAGTTGACCATACCAGTCATTGGAGCACTGCCTCCATCGTTGACCAAAGATGATAACCCAGAGGAACCGGTCTTCACATCCCCCACCCACATGATCGCCATCATCCGTCATGAGGCATTGCAGAGTGAGGCAATATGCAGCGCTACTCTGGGCACCGAAGGCGACCTGGTGGTATACTCCCTGGTGACGCAACCAGGAGACCCTCCTCCGAGTGACCCCGGAACCCGGCCTCCTCGGGAGGAACCTGGACCCACTCTCGATTCCGAGATCGATCAGCAGCTCGCAAAAGCAGATGCACTGACGACAGACGACCAGAGAAATGCACTTCGGAGCTTGTTCCGAGAGTTCCCGCACATTTTCTCAAAAGACCCTCATGACTGCGGAGTAACTGACCTTCATACGGTCCGCATCCCAACAGACCCTAATGCACCTCCAACGTTCGTACGACAGTACAAAATTCCGTTGGCTGCTTATAAGTCAATCCAGGGGATCCTCGACAAACTGCTGGAAAAACAAATCATCAGGGAATGTAACTCAACGTACAACTCCCCAATCTGGCCGGTGCTGAAACCAACCGGGAAATGGTGACTCACCATCGACTACCAACCATTGAACAAACAGGTTCCACTCTCCCGATGGCCCATGATCCACTTGGATCAAGAACTAGCTAAGGTAAAAGGGGCCCATTTCTTCTCCACTGTGGATGTGGCCAATGGCTTCTGGACTATGAAAGTTGACCCTGCTGACCAGTATAAGCTGGTTTTCTCCTTCGGAAATCGCCAATATACATGGAACCGCTGCCCGTTCGGGTATTCAAACTCTCCAGCGGAATTCAACATCTTCTTCCACAAAGCCATGAGTGACGCGGCCGCTCGCGGCAACCTCATCTACGTGGACGACATCCTCATGAGGAGCAGAACCTTTGAGGAGCACCTGACCGAGATCCGACACTTTCTCGACCAACTTGCGGCTGCTGGAGCCAAACTAGCACTTGCCAAGGGCCAGTGGTGCCGCACTAAGGTAGAATATGTGGGCCTTACAGTGGGCGCCGATGGCATCAAGCCACAATCCGGAAGGCTCCAAGCCATCCGCGACATTGCAGCTCCGACAAACGTGTCGGAACTCAGAAGCTTCCTAGGGGTCTGCAACTACTCCCGACAATTCGTGGAGGATTATGCAGAAATAGCCCGCCCCCTCACCGAACTACTCCGGAAGGACAAACCGTTTGAGTGGAAAGAACTTCAAGAGCAGTCTTTCCAGTGGATGAAAGAAAAACTTTTTTCGGCACCCTGCCTTGCCTACCCTGACAAGGACAAAGATTTTCTTCTAGAGGCTAGCTTCTCTTCTTACTGCCTCAGCGACGCCCTGGCACAGAAATATGATACAGACAAATGGGTCGTCGCTTACGCAAGCCGACCCCTCAGCAGCATTGAGATCAAGTTCTCGGATTGCGAAAAGGCCCTGCTGGCCACCGTATGGGCTGTGGAACACTTTCGCAGTTACATCGGGGGACAAAAGGTGATTATTGAGACTTGTCATCAACCTGTTGCATTCCTCAACAGTCAGCGCCTGAGGGACGGACGGGTATCGAACAGTCGCATCGCCTCGTGGATGATGGCATTGCAAGGCTACGACGTCGAGGTGAAGTACGCCCAGAACCACCGAATGGCTTTAAGCCAGGGCCTGGCTGACTGTAAACATTGCGACTGTGAGGAGCAAGCAAACCCTGAACCTACATTCATCGCCACTCCATCACCACCTTCCAACCACCACTACTACGACGCAAATGCCTGCTTAGGCCTGCCAGAAGTCTACGTGGACGGTTGCTCCTACCAACATGAACGCCAAATCCGAGCAGGAGTTGGCCTCGTCTGGGTCAACCACACAGCTGACGAACCAAACAGCTTCCAGCTGGGTGCCAGAACGAGTCAATATGCGGAAATTGCTGCAGTACTCATTGCGCTCCAACAAGCTACCAAAATGGCTATGGAACAGCTGGTGATCTGCTCAGACTCCAACTACGCTCGCCACAGCTTCATTTGCCACCTCTCGGTGTGGAAGGAAAACGGCATGAGGAATGCTTGGAATAAAGAAGTTAAGAACTCCGAACTCTTCCTTGCCTGCGACCAGCTCGTGAGGGACCGAGGGATGACAGTGTACTGGAAGAAGGTCAAAGGACACTCACCAATTTCAGGTCCAGACAAAGATGGCAACGACGAAGCTGACCGCCTAGCTAAGTTGGGCGCGAAACAGGGTACACCGTGGGAGTTCAAGGAAGAATGGCTCCCTACAACCAAGGCTCCCTCGGTGAACGCTGTCACCCGGCAAGCGCGAGGAAGACGAGAAGACCCTCAAGACCACGCACAGACCCTATGCTTAGGCCGTAAACCTGGGGACGCAGATCTCGTGACCATGCAGGAACGAGACTCAGACATTCAAGCCATCCGACAACTTGTTGCAAATCCCCCAACTCATGGAACACCACAAGCTCCCCCTGCGGGGTCCCCTGACCTTTGGTATTATTTTCATGTGTTTATGTTTATGTTTTGTTCACACCACTAGGGAACCGCAGCAATAATATCAAACGGCAAAGTATGTATCATGTCTTGACACTAGAATATAGCTGATGTTATGAGAACTCTGCCCAGAGTTAGCCTCAGAACTGCCCAGATGCTAAAGCCCTCTGAACTCTTGAGAACTGTATGAACTGTCACCTCCTGTTAACCACAGGAACACATGGACTTTGAAACCCAGGTTGCACACAAGCTACAGAACTGTTCGGCCCTAATTTGATCCAAAGGCTGCGACCAGCATCCCAGCCTTCAGATCAAAGGGGGGATGTTGTGCCTCACTAACAGACTGTAAGACAAAGAAGGCCTACAGGCACACCCAAACCTGGAAGCATCCCCCCACCACGAGGTCCCAGTTGGATAACTGACCAAATGGATGACCCCCAACGGGCGCGGCGCCCTCCGAACAGCGGGACCCATAAAATCTCCACGGCTCCCATTGGGCTAAATCCGTCAGAATCAAGACCAATTCGTGACGTCACCTAAAGTTATATTAACACAGAAACTCCTGAAACTCGCCCCTTCTGCGTTGGACCCTTGCCAAGACCAGAGAACTCCTCGCCAATAGAAGTGGCATCGATAACCGCACCCAAATCTAGACCTCGTCCCTCGTGGCGAACACTATTTGTAATCAAAAGTTTCTGAGTTAATTAACTAACCGTGAGTCAGCGGAATTCCCCTGCTGTTCCAGCCGCCCTCCGCTCTTCGCTGTGTGTCGCGCCGACACTGTTCAACTCGGTTCAGAGTCACAGACCGGCCTTCGCGCCCGGACGTCCGAGGAGGTGAAACCTGGTAGCTAACGTGTCCTACCCGTTTCACGAAGAAGACGAAAGGACACAGATCCTGCTCTTCTGAGTCGACGAAAGAATTCCCCGCCCTGAGCTGGAATCAAACACCTTGTCGGAGACTAACCATCTCGGCGAGAAAATAAGTTAGCCGCCGAGAGCCGCTAACCAACGACTCTTCTCCTGCAAATGGATGCCGAGGATGAGCTCGCCGCACCGCTGGACTTGTCAAAGAGTAAGAGGCTTATAGCTCTGGGCAGATGTTAGTAATGAAAGTGTAATAAGCTGTCGAATGTTTATGACTACATGGGTTGTGTTGTTATTTAAGTCATCTGTGAACATCATTGAATGAATTAGAAGTTATCCGCTGCAGACGGATAACTTATAACTTCTGTCCCACTCTGCATCACGATCGAGACCAGTACTTTCTGTGTCGGTTAAAACTCCAGACTTGCAACGCTCATCAACTGAGTCGAGTAAAGTCTGTGTGATACAGGAAACACTGTCTCTAAATCACGATCGTCAGAGCGTCTTTGGTTGAACTTGTCTGTTTCTTCTTCCACTAACGCACACGTTCCGATTCGAAAGCCCGCACGCGGGAGAGTTCGAACCTGCCCCACCTAGTTTTCTTTGTTCAGTCTAGTGGTAACGGTGTAACGTCACTACATTCCACAGACTCCCTTCCGGCCGACCCTCGCGTGACGTGACTGTAACCAGACACGTCCGCCACCTCAGTCCGCCTCCCTTCGGGCGCGCGCACACATAGACCCTCCTTCACGTGCCCACACACACTCATACGTATACACACACACCACCACACAGATACTCCTGCATACTCACACATACCTACCTCAATACTTACACATATCTCACCATCGGTAGCTAGTAGTAAATAATAAGATTTATCATTTGAAAGTGATGATAATTGAAGGTGATATTGCTGATGATAATAAATTCTGTTATTTCTAAGGGAGAAGTTTATTTGTGTTTCTGTTCACGTGCTGTGATAACAAGCTGTTTGACAAAGTCAGTGCCGATCTCTTTGCCTTCTTATTCACTATAGAATTAACAATAATTCCCAATTATTGGCAATTCTGAGTGAACACCCTTTCTTGAGACTGAATCCAATAGTTGGTTATTGGTCCGGGTTTGTCCCGGTGGTGCCCTGTTCTTGATGGTTTAAATTAATCGGATTCTGTTAAATTTAATAATTACTCGAGATTATCCTTGATAATCAGTAATTCTAGCTAATAGCCAAATCGTTTCTCCTGCACTGCACAACGGATGGTGCTTTATGTGAGGTTGCATCCGAATTTCAGCTATTAGTCCGGGTTTTCCCGGTGGTGCCCCGTATGAGTAATCCTGATTAAGCCAATCCATCCAAATTTTTACAATTATTAATGATTATTTTAATAATCACTAATTATTGCCAATAACCAAGTCCTGTATTAGGCTCCGAAGCACAACATTGGTGTCCGTGATGGTTCCCGTAGGGATTTTCCTTAGTGCAGCATTCGCATCCACTAGCAGATCTTCAGAAGGTACTTGGTAACTCAGCTTCGGTATTCGCCAGGGGCTCCAGGTTTCTAGTTGGGTCATGATCTTCCTTCTCAGGTCAGCAGCTCTTTTATTGAGGCTGTTGGTATCTGTCGGGGCTTGGTACCCAATCTCAGATTGTGGGGTGATGGTGGCACCCCCCTGTTTACCTGTCGTCCTGGCTCCCCCTTGCCGTAGCATCCTTGTAGTATTTCATCAATCTCTAGTTATGATAGTAGTTTTCGATTACGGATGTTGGAACACTAGGCTAACAGCTGCTTCCTTGTTAGCCTTGATTATGGGTTTCGAAGTATCCATTGGTCCTACATTCGCTGCATGTATCCCCTCTCTCTGGGATTGCTTGTATAGTAGCATTCCAACAACTCCGTATTAGTGCCCTGGTTCCCTAGCATCTGACGCGGACCTTGTTGACCCGGGGACGTCCGAGCCGGTATGACTCATTATTAAGTCTGTAAATCTTACTTGAACTCAGCGTGTAAATATTACATCCTCTATTAATTTCAGTTGGTTGGGATTGATTTTTTTCAGTATGATTTCTGGATATGGCTCTTCTGGATTTGGCTCTTTATATAAAAGTTTTGGACAGCAATGTTAAGACATTAGACACTAGGCTGAGCAACCATATCCTATTGGGATCCCTGAAAATGTTGTAAAAAGTGTTCTTCCTGTACTTCAATTTAAATTCATGTTTACTGGCCCCACATTAATAACCATGTAATTCTTCAGAGAGAGAGATAAGTCCCTCTAGTGCTCTCGTGTTGCTGCCATCTTGGGAGGTATTGTTAGGTATGAAAGTACAACAAAATTTTCCAAACCTTTTACACACGCCTCCTTTCTCGGCAAGCAACATGTCTAAAGCCATTCTATTTTGCCCTGCAATTAGTGACGTAGGTCTTAATTGTTCTGCAATGCCCTTAATGGCATCTCTGGTGTAATTTACAAACCTTTGTTGGTTGTAATAGATGTAATTTATCCAATCAACATTTTTATTTATCATTACCCACCAGAAAAGAAAAGATTCAAAACCTGCCTCCATCTGGTTTCTGGTTTTGAATTCATCGGGCACTCCCCGTGGGACTCCAATAGAGTCAATATACACACTTCCATCAAAGGAGCCAGCGGGTGCCCTCGACCGCTTATAGTGTTGCAGGTGCGATGGGTGAAGTTTGCTACCCAAGTTCTTAAATTCCCTAGTAGAGAACAAGTGGAACGGCATTAGTATCTGTGCAAAGTACAGCTGCCATGCCAAGCGCTTGGGAGCCTGGGTTGTAGTTTCATATCTCCACACAGCCACCAGAGGTCCACTGTCATGGAAGTGTGGTTTAGAAACCACGATGTCGAATAGTTACCACTATCTTGAGATATTCAGGCTTTCTCCACAGTAGTTTTTGGGAGAGTGCTTACATTAGCTCCTTCACCAATTATTGTAAAACAGGTATAATTACCTGGGTAAGCAGTCACAAATGGTGGGACATCTCTTTTCTTCAATGGAGGAAATAATAATGACAGAGTCTTACATTTATCAGTGTCAGGTGTGTAGGTGGCATTATAGAGTTGTAGGATACATTGCAGACCAACAGGATCGGTTTTATTACTCAGCCTAAATGGTGCTGTGCCTAGCTATGGTCTGGCCTTGGCACAGGTAATGCAGTTAGTTCTCCCATTTTGCCATGCAGTTTATAGCATCCATTCTAGCCATTCATTTTTATCTGCAAACCCGTTCCAATGCTAACTTGTCCTTATAGGTTAGATTAGTAAGATATTTGACCCATTGTTTTCGGTGGTTTTCCAATGGTATGATTTGGGTGGGTGTCAAGGTGGAGTTTGAGGAATCAGAAATCTCTATTTTTAATTGGCCTATACGATCTATCCCTGAGATGTAAACCCAGAGGGCATAAAGGCCTGTGTCTCCTGGCTGTGCATCTTCAATGCTAAGCACCAAGGGATTACAGCTAGTCCAACCAGGGAATGCATGTTTTCTGATAAGCTTCATATGTTCTTTCAATGGTTTGCTAGCCCCATTAGTCTGTTGGGACAGATATGGATTATATGGTTGAAAGGGTTGATAGGGTTGATAGGCATCAATTCCTCCCCCACTTTTTCGTTGCTTTCCCCCTGTTGTAATCACCACTTCTCATCTTTTTCTATGAAATTCGTGCCTACGTAATGTCTCTTTAGTGATATTTGAGTTTTGTTGTCTGTGGAGTCGTGTTTCATGCCATAAGATGGGTGTCACGATCATTGTTGCGATGAAGACAAGACAACACAGTGTCCCTCTAAGTCCAGAAAGGCCTGGATGTCTAAATGGATGCCATGGTCTTGGCCTTTCCATTGTTTTGGGTTTTCGTTACCTTGGCTTTCCCTTCAACTATTTTTTCTTCACCCTATGTCCCCTTCCGGCCGTTTATTTCTTCACTGAGGTTGAGACGAGTCCCCTCCTGTTGAGGAGACCCCCCATTTGTAGTCAGGCTTTTGCCTTTCCAGGGGACAGTGGAGAGTAACTAATCTTTCCTTTATCTTCTGGTAATAGTTTTACCAACTTACAATATGACAGGTGTATCCAGGATGGTTTTTCCTCTATCTTGACTGCAGTTGTTGTGGTGAGCAGAACCTGAAATGGACCTTCCCACCTTTGACTAGACCAATAGTCTTGTCTTTCTTTTGATGGCTTTTGATGGCTTTCATTAAGATCCAGTCCCCTGGTTTCACTGTTCCGACCGAGGCACCCACAGGATCACCTGGAAGAGAATTAACTGGAAGAGAATTAACAGAGGATATTTCCCTGCTGGTCAACATTTTAGCCATGTAGTCTGCTAAGGTTTGTTCTATTTCTTCATCCGGTTGTTTGAACAGTTTAAATTGTGGGATTGTATAGGGTCTCACATACATGAGTTCAAAAGGCGTTAGCCCTGCTGAGGTTGGGGTTATGTGCATGTTGAGAATTACTAGGGGCAGGCAGTATATCCAGTTCTTGCCTGTCTCCTCCATGGTCTTTCTTAGTTTGTTTTTCAGTATTCCATTATATCTTTCTACTAGGCCTGCAGACTGAGGATGATACACACATTAATTCTTTAGATCTATTTTTAGATTCTGTGCTGTTAAGGTGATCACATTGTTCACGTAGTGTGTACCATTATCTTTCTGGTATACGGAATCTTCGTATAATTTCTTTAACTAGTGCTTTTGCTACTGTTATTGCATCTGGACTGGCGCTTGGGAATACTTCTATCCATTTGGTGAACGTTTCTATAATTACTAAACAATATTTCTTTCCCTCACACTTGTTTAGTTCAATAAAATCCATATATATATGTTGAAACGGAAACTGTGTTTTTTTGGGAATTGCCCTCTTTTAGGTCTTATATTCCCCTGTATGTTATGTTTAGCGCAAATTTGGACAGGATAGGCAAAATTTTTGAGTAGTTTGTGAAGTCGTATGCTGTAAATGCCCTTTGTATAATTGCTACCATCCCTCCTGTTGAGACATGACTTGTTCCATGGCTCAACATAGCAGCATATCTAAAAAGGTTATTTGGCAGGATTGGCTTGCCCTCTGGTCACATGTATACTCTATTTTCTTGCTTGGCCCCTTTGTTTAGCCACTTTTGTTTCTCAGCCTGTGGGGAGACATTTTGCATATCTTTTAGAACTTCCTGATTTACATGAGGGTGGGTCAGGAACCGGCCCTAGGGGTGGGTCGGGGTGTCTCCTACCAGTCACCATGTTTTCATCTTCGTCGTCTGTTAGGGTTAATGTTTCTTTAGTTTCTAGTTTTTTTATTTGTCCCTTTCTTTCGTTTGTTTGCTTCAGCTAACCATGCTCTAGCTTGAGTGAAGCCATTTTTATTTTCCTGACCTACTTTTTCTATATCTTTTCTAATCTGGAGCCTGATTCAGTTGTCAATTTCCCATTAAATCTGAATTTATCTTTTCATCTGTCTAAATATCGAACGTTTTTATGGTCACACTGCATCATATACTTTGCATCTCCATTCAAATCTCTTTGTTTTTTCTTTGACTCCAGTTTTTGTTTTTTCTCTTTTTTTTTTTTTTCCTTAACAGCCAACCAGTTTGTATGGCATAACACCCGAGCAACTGGTCCAATCAGTGAAACGCTGTTTCAGTTAAATTCGCTATGTTTCCACAGTCAGACAATTTTTTATAAGGGCTAGGTTTCCTTTGTCTGTTCGATTCACTGAGACACTGCTGTCCTCATGCTTCGCTGAGACACTGTTAAGTTTCTACTCCCTCAATATGACGGACACACAAACATCCGCTCTCAGTGATCACTGTTCTAAATTCCCAGAACTTCTCTATCTTTAACGTGCGCATGGAGTTATTTATTCCCATAGTCTTCTCACACAGACTATGGTCTCTTAAGGATTAATATCACTGTTGATGTTTTTGTATTACCTGGCAATACTTCAGATCTTAATTAATCATTTTCTCTAATGATTTAATCTCACTGTTGATGTTTTCGCATTACTAGGTAATGCTTCAGATCTTAATTAATCATTTTCTTTACTGGGAGTTGTTTGTTTTTTTTTCTTTTACCTTGAGTCCAGTGATTCTGTGTTGTCTGTTCAAAGATCCCGTCAGCTTTCCCCCTTCCAGTGGAAACTGGCCTCTAACAAAACAGCAATTCAGCCGGAGGTCTTTGTTCAAGAGTCCCAGACTCCCAATACACGGTCTCAGTCCCGACCCTGGATGGCAGAAAGGCTGTTGGGATCCGGCTCGAAGGACTAAGTTGTTAGTAGAATTACTTTAAAAGACACAGAGCCACTGGAGTCAGTCTTTGTATGTTTGATATCTTGCAGCAACGTATGACATATGTTCTAGCACAGGTAAGAAAGACATCCTTGTGGCCAAGACTAAACTCAGAAACTAAGGGTCACCTTGATACACAATGGTTTCTTTTCTCACAGTATAAGAACATTCTATCAGTAAACAATGGTACTGATGATTTTTCTCGCACACATCCTACATGAATTCTGAGCATTACTCACGGAAAAAAGTTCAGTTTGAAAAATAAATTCAGTATGGTTCTAGGTTTCTGAAGAGATGTTTTCAATACAAATTTCTAGTTTGCAAACATGTGTGTCTTTTTTTCTGAAAAGCAATCTCATGTTGATTTTGAGTTCAAGTCATAAAGAAAAGTTAAGTTTTGTTGTTCACTGAGAACATTTCAGATTGGGAGAAGAATTAAGTTGCAATCCTCTGGAGAACATTTCCAAACATTTTAATTAAAAAGTGATTGTACTATGAAGGGTAATATGGTATTATTTGTATTTGTGCGCATATTTTTTGAAAATAAACCCCCAATGAATGAAATTTTACTATCCTTCACTGGTTAAAGGTAAATATGACAACTTTATTCAGTAGGTTTTTTATAACCACCAATCAATGAGAAACTCTCAGTTTAACAACAGTACTATTTTAAGGTGTAATTTCTTGAGGACATGTTTTCATAACAAATTTCGTTGGTTATTGGCAGCTCTATCTTGAGAAACTTGAAGGTAATGACAACAATGACCATAGTCAAATGTAATCCTTGGGCAAGAGCAGAGTTTATTCATGTCAGCAGTAATGACAGCTGATTACACCAATTGGAGGTTAAAAAAATGAATGTAGAGCTGGAGTGTGTTTATGCAAAGACAATGTCAGACAATTTAGTTTTCTCTGGGTCCCTGCCTAATGTGACCACTGATGATAGCTGTATGTAATCATTCAACAACTGGCTGGTGATGTCTAGCAAATGGCAAGGGCTTTGAAGAGAACTTGGGGACCTTCTGGGGAAGACCTGGTCTAATTAGTACAGATGGCATGCATGCTTTAGATGAAGCAGTTCTCATATCTAGAAATCTGACTGAATTTATTAGTAGACCAAAACCATTTTAACCCAGAGTTGAGACCAGGAGACAGAGTTCAGTCTTATATGCTTCTCTGTGCTTCCATTACAGTAGTCACCCACCGAAAAACCCATAGAGACTGTGTCTAGCCCTGACCACCCTAACAAATTAACTAAAATCAAACAATAGTGGAGTTGTACATAGAAATCTAATGTGAATAAAGTAGAACAAAATAAGATAATTAAATTTGGACTCCTCATACTGATTCGATTAGGCATACTGAAACCTGGCTGTGTCATGATGAATATGTTTGCCTAAATGAATCAACTACCCCTTCTTATTAAAACTGACATTCCCTGAGGAACCAGTCAAAGGGGTGGAGTTACAGCCATTTTTAGCTCAAGCCTAATAATCAGCCCTAAACTCAGTTATAACTCATTTCAAGGACTGGTTCTTACAAATCCAATTTAGGAAAATATCAAAGCCTATTATATTTGTTATAATGATCCGGATCATACTCTGAATTTTGATCTGAACTCTTAGATTTTTTTCAAGTTTAGTCCTTAGTACAGAGAAAGTAATTATAGTAAATGACTTGACAGTATTCATGTTGACATTGATTACAGTACTTTAAGCACTCAGTTTTAGACCTCAACTGGCTCTGCTAGGAATGTAAATAAACCAACCCTCATTTTAACCACACCCTTGACCTCGTTTGACTTATGGCATTGGAATTAAAGGTCCTCTGTAATGCCAGAGCAGCCTATTATTCATCTTTAATAGAGAAAAGTAAAAAAAAACCTCTAGTTTTATTTTCAGCACTGTAGCCAAGCTGACAAAGCGCCATGGGTCTATTGACCCATGTATCCCTATAGCTCTCAGTATTGATGATTTCATGAGCTTCTTTATTGATAAAATTCTAGAAGAAATCCCCCAACTCCTGCCCTCAACAAAGGAAGCTTAGAAACAGCTCTAAAACCTCATATATACTTTGACACTTTTTCTCCCATTGACCTTCGCCAACTATCTTCAACAATGTCTTCATCTAAACCATCAACCCGTGTTGTTAGACCTCACTCAAACTAGGCTGCTTAAGGAAGTTCTACCTGTAGTTACTACCTCTTTATCAGATATAATCAGTCTATCTTTATTAAAAGGCTATGTAACAAAGTCCTTTAAAATAGCTCTAGTTAAACCACTTCTTAAAAATCCTAATCTAACCTTTCCTTTCTCTCTAAGATCCTTAAGAAAGCTGTTGCCAACCATTTTTCTGACTTCATACATAATGATAGTTTTAAGGATTTTCAGTCAAGATTTAAATTACACCATAACACAGAGACAGCACTGGTGAAAGTTATAAATAATCTTCAAATTGCATCATACAAAGGACTTGTCTCCATAATCAATTGTCTGTAGTGGTTTATAAACAATAGGTAACAGAGCAATGTCGTAATAATCATATATAAAGCATATATACCCTACAGTTTTATGTCATTTAAAAGTTTTAAACCCAACTTGTTAAAAAATTCACTTGTAAAACACTGTGATCAGACATTGTAGTTTATACAATTTTAATTTAATGTCCATCTTGCACAGAACTCAGTATAGTATTGAAAACATTTACTGAACTGAAATTAATATGTACACATTGTATACAATATATAAACATACTTGTAAGGCATAGATCTATATCCCTTAAAAAAAGACATGGGGTAAGACTAAAAAAACAACAATTTTTAATGTAAACTTTTAATTTTTCCAAATCTTCCTTTACATCAACATAATTAATTCTGCTGTGTCTCTTTAAACATCACAGTGTTTGTTTCAAGTGTTTGTTCTGTTGCATTATTTCAAAGATCAATGTAAACAGTGCTTGTTCAGTTACAAATGTTTTGCCACACCTGGGCAAATTCTATACTTTGTCGATTTTAGAAGTGAAAAGAAGTAAAGACTGCTCAAACAGGCATTAAAATTAGCCTTTCTTTGAGTGTTAATGCTGAAAATCTAAACAAAAATTAAAAGTAAATTACACGTGCAAAGGAGTCTGCCTGTGCTAGCCTCAGAACTTAATTAACTCGTTAGTTGTTTAATGAATTGTTAGGACTTAATAAAGGTGGAGAAAATGTTGCATATCAAGTAGAAGTTTAACAATATTTTTCAATTTGTCTCTCTCAAAAAGTGTAGACATTTTAAGCTATAATTATTACTAATTATTTTAGTATGTATTTATATAATGCTGACTTAATTAATTCATTTAGACAAGGGTTGAAGCATTGAGTGAACCATAAATAATGCACACCGTATCACTGATGATTTGAGTAATACAAAACTGCCCAGTCATAAGTGTAGCTCACTTTTCGATATATGATTATTATATGCATGTGGACAATACTTAACATTGGATTTGCCATACATTGCTAGGATGGATGATGAATAGGGGCAAGGATAAAAAAATGTTTGTTCCTAAGTCATGATTTTGGTCTTATGTTTGATTGGTACATGTTTAGGTGAGCACAATCACACAATTGTGACAAAATATTTGGGAAATGTTACAGAATCCTTTCATAAAATGTTTGAATCTCATTTGACACATGGTCCTTCCCTTTTGTCAATGTAATGTAGTGAGGAAAAAGATATTTAGGCAAACATGGATTGTTGTTTGGTCGCAAAAAAGAGTAAATGAATTGTACTTATATAGCACTTTCCTCATCTTTTTGACCACTTAAAGCACTTTTACAGTACTCTCACATTCACCTAATCACACACATTCGAAAAACCACTTTTTTCTACAAATTTTAGCACATCTACACATCTGTACACAGTCATCGGTGGGGTTCAGTACCTTGGGCTTCAGTATGCCAAGAACACTTGAAGTTGTGGACTGGAGGAGCAGGGGATCAAACCACCACCTTTCCGGTTGGTGGGCGACCGCTCTACCACCTGAGCAGTTGTCACACCCACCCCTAGTTTTCAGGACCTGGTATTCTCCCATCTAAGTATTAACCAGGCCTGACCTTGCTTAGCTTCTGAGATCGGATGAGACTGGGCATGTTGAGGGTGGTATTGCTGTAAGCCAAGTCAGCTGTAGGAGACAAGGGTGTGTTAGCATGTATACAAACACACTGAGCAGTCATTGTTTGTTTGCAGCTTGCTTGGTAGCTGCATCTGCTTTACATTCCCCTGTGAAACAAAGTCAGTGTTGTTAGTTTGAGCTTCACATTTGTACATAGCAAGCTGTTTTGGGAGCTTGATGGCATCAAGCAGTGCAGGGACAAGTTGGCGATGTGCAATGGGTTTGCCAAATGAGGTTACAAAGTTCCTATTTCCACAATGCAAAAATCATGAACACCAAATACATATCTTCTGCCTGTGTAAATTGTTGCTATTTTACCTGTTGCCAGTTTGCTTGGTTCTGAAATGAGAGTGTCCAACAAAGTCACAACAAATACATTATTGTATCTTAACCATTTGGCTGCTGACAGGTGGGATGTTTTTTTTGTTCCAATAGGATGAGTGAGACAATATTCCACAATGTTGTGTGCTTTCAACTCTTTTTGATGAGAGGGTTTTGCCCTCTGTTGTGATGATTTGATGTGGTGTGTGGATTCATGTTATCTGTGTCTAAGGATGTTGTGAGTTTTGCTGCTTCTTCTGTTAATGCATCATACACAGAACTGACTACTGAGTTGGGAAGCTTCCACTCATAAACATACAGTAAAGTGTCTAGTGAGTGCTCAACAAAGGAGGATTCAGATGTCATTCTGGTGACTATGATTCCCCTCTGGTGTTGAAAAAGCATTTTTATTCATCTTGGCATTGCAATGGGGTTTCAATTTTTATATCATAGGCATTCCTGATCCTCCCACAGTTTTAAAATATTTTGCACTCATTTTGGGTTTTGTGTCAAATTCGGAACACCAAATAACAGATTCAGTGTCATCAGCACCGTCAGCATCTAAGCATCACTTGAGTATTTAACATATAATTCAACAATCCTCTCTTTACTTGTCTTATAATCAGCTGTGACAATTTTTACTGCATCAGTTAATAACTGATTTGTCTCATGTATATTAATGTTATGTATGTCTTTGTTGATATTTTCACCAGTTTGATTTGTAGGTTTTACGGTTGTGGTGTTACAATGATCCATCAGCTTCCTCAACTCTGCCTCCAGTTAATCAGCATGATGTTGGGCTGGTCTGTTGCTGTCTAGCCAATCGTTGGCCCAATGTCCAGTCTTGCCACAAACACAACAAGCAGTGGAGCATCCTCATTCCCTTCCTTGAACCCAGAGTCGCGGCCGTGTCTATTTCCTCTGCTGCTTTCTTGTGCATGGCTCTCACATACCATAAGGTGGACCATTTACAGTTTTTCTGCCATCTGGGTATTTTTCTTCCTTCTTTTGTCATTGGAAAGATTTTCAGCATGAATGGCATGCTATTTGATGAGCGATAGTCTGCTAGAGTCCCATTTGATACATGAGTGCTTTTACATGTCACTGATCTCCACTTGATGATTTTAAGTTGCAGGCAAAAGTGAATGGGGTACAGAACAGGATCTAGTTTAGAACACTGAGACATACCCATTAGTAGAGCTGTCCTTGCCTAAGTGCATCTGTCCCTACTTTTCGCTTCTTTCATCCAACATGAATAACTTTCCAATCAACCTGAAACACCTTCTTTTTCCTGCATTCATTAGTTTTTTAATTTTAGTTCGTTAAATGTATGTTGACCACAATTAGTAATCATATATTGAAAGTTTAGTGAATTCATTAGACACAGATTATCTTTGTATCTCTTACTTCTACTGATTAATAAACCCATTATGGAATGTCAACTGAAATTTGGAAAAACTTTTGGGACTGTGGAGTTAGACCAGGAGAAAACAATCATGTATATAAATCTATTTATTTATCAGCAGGACCTGCCACTCTTCAATATACAAGTTAACACTCTTTAATTATGTTTTATATTTTAACATATGATATTTATCTAACCTGTTTTTTACAAAGTCTACTTACTAAAAAAATCTACTTACATAATTCTCTTTCTTTTTGTTTTGCAAACATAAATTCCAAAACACTCTAGACATCTGTTATTCCAGCTAAAGCAGCCATTGTCAGGTTTGTCAGCCCTGACAATTTTTTACAATAGCATATTCTCAAATATACTTCATTTACCCAGTGCAATTGTGCCCCTTACATTTCAAAGATTTATCAGTGTCTACCTGCCCTAACGATTCATCAGTTACACACAGTATTAAATTCAGTGCAAGAATATTTTTCTATGAATTGAAAAGTGAAAAGCCACCAGGTCTTTTGTTAGATCACAGTTGTGAGATGACCCATGTGCCCAGGCCTCAGGTCCCCACTTCTCTACCCTTATTTGACAGGAAGGTTGAGGTTTTTAGAGTGTTTATACAGTCTTTCTGTATACAGTATACAGCTGTATACAGTCTTTCACCTTCAGCACTGAGTGTCACAGAAGTCCTCTTACAGGAGTGATCCTGCCAACAATGCCAACCTTTTCGTGCCCATTCTTCTGTTCAGTTTACTACTAAGAGTCACCCTTGTCTTCCTTTAAGTTTAATTCATCATCTGAAGATGGTCTCAAACATAAAGTGATTAATAGCCAGTGGTAATGACCAGTGTATGGCAATGAGCAAAGAGCACAAGACTTAACAAGGATTTTATACAGTTCAGTGAGTACAGAAGGGAGTGGTGGCTGTGCAATTGTTCAAAGAGATAAGACACAGAAAATATGGGAATGGTTCAATAAATGGTGAAAGTGCAGAGAGGACATCTGGTTGGATCCAACTGTTTTGTTTTAACCCTGAAATTCAGGCAGTATCATCTCAGTGGAACTGTGAGAAATTAATGCATTTCCATAGATAATGTAACAGCATTAAAAAATTCCATTACAGTGTTATTTTCCCTCTGTATATACCAGGTACAGACTTCTAAAAGTATTGTAGTTGACTATCTAGAACCAAAAATGTATACAGTCCTTCCCTCAATTACCTGTTCAAAGGATCACATTAAAGGATGGTATTGTAGAGGACCATCTTTGAATATTTGGATATCTCTCATGGTCA
The DNA here is from genome assembly GCA_016859345.1 of Istiophorus platypterus. Taxonomy (NCBI): domain Eukaryota; kingdom Metazoa; phylum Chordata; class Actinopteri; order Istiophoriformes; family Istiophoridae; genus Istiophorus; species Istiophorus platypterus. The sequence goes on along the minus strand of CM029128.1, from coordinate 23,354,040 downwards.
TTGATGAAAGACATTGTTGATGTACCAGCAGTGTAGTGATTTCATTTTGTTTTTCCATTATAGATAATATGTGATTCTGATACTTATTCCTTTTAATGGAAAAGTGTGTATGAACATATCTATGATGAGATGCTGGAGTTGCTGTGGCATGTGGGACTGTACTCTGTGTACTCATGAGCTCTAAGGGTCTGTGGTGGTATGCCATCACCATTTTCTTCTTGGTCTGGCCTGGCACTTAGGTTTGAATTAGTATTACTGGTTACTTACTTGTTTTTTTTATCCGTCTCCAACTTAAGTTGTGCAACCATCTCAACATCAGTGCTTCAAAGGTTTTTTTCCTTTTTTCCAAAATAATTCAATGCCATTTGATCTGCTGGAGGCATCACTCTGTACACCAGATCCAGAGGCTCGGAAACATTTACTTTTTCCACCATTGCAGCCATCTCTGCTTTAAGCTTAAGTTGTTCTTTCCTTTTTCTTAACTGCTCTCCCTGTTTCTTCAAGGGCATGTTTTCCCTCAGCGACCTTTGACGGGGATGCAAAGCAGCCACTTCAGCCTCAGCTCTGAGACATGTGGATGAGGCAGTGGAAGCATTTGATTTTGAATCATGGTTTCTGCTGCATTGGTATTACCTTGGATACTATCACATGGCAATATTTAATCCAGATCATTTGTTGAAGATTTTGGTGAGACTGAGGCTTCCTTACAATTTCCACATCCTCGAGGGCCCCTTAATAATTTCTAGATGTTATTTGTTGATGCTTGTTGAATAATGCATTTTGTTTTTCTTATTCAACAGATGGAATTTGCTCAAGAGTCTTGTGCAGTACAATGGCATTTATAGACAATGATATCAAAACATTAAGATGTGATTTAATCTGTGAAACATTTTTTATCATCTTTCATGAGTTCTTTAAGAGATAATTTCACACTCTTTATCTTGTTCACTTCCATTATACACCCCTTTTGGATTGTCTCAATTTTGTTTATCAGACCTCTTTCAGTGAGAGTGATTTTTCTTTTCTTTGTCTGAATTTGTTGAAACAGCCCCTGATCCACTCATTTTTAATCACAGTAAGTTTCCAGTGTAAATCCTGCAACATGATTGCCATGCTGTTGTATGGCCCAAACCACACACAACCCAAGTCTTCAACACTCTAAATGTGACAAACAAAACCCTGAGTGGTGGCCATAATTCAAACCAAAAAGTGAAAGTTAAACAAAATGAATCACTATCCTCCCAAATATTTTAGGATGACAGTTACATAAAGCTGATAAATTATGAAATCAAGAAGTGCTGTTACTTTTTTTATACTATGTGTATATTTCCAGTAAATCAACAAAACTCTACCAATTCCTACATATTTTTTTATAATGCAAGTTGTAGAAAAAACAAATGACCTGGAGACAAAAAGGTATTTAAATAAAAATCAAATTTTTAACACTGACATACCCTAAAAGTTGTGTAACTAAAGTAAATTGCAGCAGCAAGTTTCTCCTAAGTCTGCAGGCAGATAAGCAGAGGTAATATCCACAGACTTACAGGCTAATAAACAAACAAGCACTGAGTCTAATGTTTAACTGTGCCACATAAATTAGTATGGTGAGCCGCTGTGCTCCTAAGTGGTCTCTTCTGCATTCTTCAGAATTCATACAGCAGTTCAGCACATGTTGGAGGTGTCAAGGACTTTGAGTATGTAAGAGAGTAGGGGTCAGCAACAGCCGAGTCAAGTTGATTCATGTATACCAGTTTATACTGGTTCGTAGTACTGAATGGTCTCAATCACAAGTGCATACACCTCAGGCAATACCCAAGTGAAAAACATGTCAGTCAATCTCCTGCCAGATTGTTTTAGAAAGGTAAACTTCGTTATACAGTACTCAAATTTGAAACAATATTTAGGGTTGCAATGCTTTCATTTATATTGCTGCTAACTTTTGGATAAAGCCACACAGGCTGGAGAATGCTCACACTTTTTCATTGTCAGGCTTTAGAGTGTGTACATATGGCTAATTCCTGGGGATAAGATGTACTAATGTAAACTCGATTCAAATCAAACTTACAAACTTACAAACTTTTTTTTTAAATTTTGCGATTCCACTGAGTCTGCAGATATGGAATTTTTTATTTTATTTTTTTAATTGGAGAGGAACTAGGGAAAGTAAACTAAGATATGTCACTGTTACAAGTCACAATTTTACTATCTTTTCTGATTAGAAAGGTTCCAAGGCCATGTCTGTATGTTTTCTGGATCATTGCCAAGCTACATAAAAAGAAAGTGCAAGGCTTTCCCTCATTAATAATAATTCCAGGATCAAATAGATACTGCACTACTTTCTGATTTAGCTCAATAACCCTGAAGTCAGCTTAGCAGTTTCTAATTCACCAGTTAAGGGGAAACTTCAATATAACTTCAATAACAACATAGTGAACAATTTTTGATCTACTTACTGTTGTAAAAGAGTGTTTGACATGCAAGTTATATCCTTAACACTGTTTAAAACCTACATTTAGATTTGTGAAATCTATATTATTCCTGAAAGGAAAAAATAGTAATTTTGCTGTGTTTTCTGCATGTAAAAAATTAGAGAAATCCACATTTCCACATTTTAATTGTTGCCATGTAGACCTACTCTTTCTCACCTAAAAACAAGAGTTGAAAAGGTATTTTTAACTATTGAAATACAATCATCCAGTACCTTCATAGATTTTTCTTCCCACACACTTTTTGGTGAAATTGGGTGAAACTAGTTAATTTGCCATTTTTTGGTTTTCACAAATCTGTAACAGTGTTTTCAACAGTTACTGGAGTGTATGTGTTATTCATCACATCCAGATTTTTAAGATAAACCTTGTCTATTGTTGGGATTGAGAAAACATTGTTAAACCATCATTTTCTTTTGCTTCCATAGACAAGACTGAGGTTTCACTAATCTCAGTATGGGTTTTGAAGAGGAAGTGCTCAGTATAGTCTTTGCAGTTTGCCTTTAATTGCCAAATCAGGAACTGTGAATTTGAAGCCAATCTCAGTGTTGTTTTAGTTTACATATGACACAAGTTAACCTTTGATGGTTTAAAAAACCTTATATTTCTGAACTGTTATGTATGTAATTATAAGCAATATTTTTTTTTTCCAACCATAGTGCTGCAGCAATTTGGGGGCATTACATTTTTGGTTGGTGGCTTCAGTCAGTGGTACAAAGCAAGGCTGTCATCTTGATTTACATGCAGGATAAAGTTATTTCAAGTCTCATTTTAAGTCTTTGCAATGTCAAAGAGATGTTATTTGTGTTCATTTTTTTGAGCATCAAATGTTTAAGAGGGAAGATCCTATAGTTGGATGATGCAGATGATCTACTTCCACTTCCACCACTTGTATTTAAGTCCAAGTTATTTTTTGGCTCAAGCAGATATTGAAAATGTAACAAACTCATTGTTTGTTTAATGTCATATAGCACCGTAAACTTGTATGTTGAATATAAGATACTAGGGAGAATCACAACTGTTACCCTTACTTGTATCCCAGTCTGATGACATTAGAATTGGCTTTGTTCAAATACTTTTATAAAAATTTCTTACACTAAAAATTAACACATGCATTTGTCTTCAGAGACATGACCACTCATGGCCGTGCAGAGAAATTTCAACCTAACATTGCAATTCATTCTCTGAACACGATGTTGTAGCTGTCCCTGTCGACCACTTCAGAACCAGCCATGCAAGATATATCAGCTTCAGATTGTAGCCACTCTGGGGGGACCTTTTGGCAATTTGGGCATTACATACACTTCAATGTATTATTACCATAGTAGAACAGTAAATTCAGACATTCATTACACTTGTTAGGCACCTCATACAACTGCTGCTCTGAATTTGGTTTCTTCTCCTCCTATTCACATATATAACAAATGTAGCCAGTCTGGGAAAACTAGAGTCAGAACTGAAAGAGCAACAGACACCCTCTAACTCTGCCTGATAGTAATTATCCTCCTGAGCACCTATACTGAATGGTGCTTACGTGCCTCAGTAAGCGTATTATCTCATCTTCGGTTGCCAGCATTTTTCTTTTAGTGGTAGCATTTTTTTGCTGTTCAAGTTTCAACTTATTGTCATTGTGCAGAGCACAGGAACAAAGCTAAGGAAATGCATTTAGCATCTAAACAGAAGTACAAAAGAATAGTATTATATACAGAGAGTGCAGATCTAGGTAGCAAATACATCATAGGTGGTGCTATATCTCACAGTATTTACAGTGTTACTGACAGTGGAGAGAAAAATATATACAGATTATTATATATGCACAAAATATTAAATATGTTATATATACAGATAAAGTTCACAGAGTTGGAAATAGAAATGTATATATAAGTATTGTACATACATTATAGACAAGAAAAATGTACTGTTGGTTATGTTTACAATATAAATAGTGGTAAACTTGAACAATATGAGAGGTTCAGCTTGTGCAGAAAAGCAGTATAAATATAAAAGTACAAAGACAGTCTACTAAAGATTGCAATAATGCATAGCACTGTGATGTGGAGCTCAGCAGAGTCACAGCCTTAGGGAAGCAGCTCTTCCTGAGCCTGCTGGTTAGGGAGGCTCCTGTAATGCCTGCCAGTTAGGAGGAGGGGGAAAGTCTGTGGTTAGGATGGGAGGCATCCTTAATGATGCTTTTTGCCCTGACCAGGCAGTGTTTGTGATAAATGTTCCCACTAGTGGGTAACTGGGTGCCAGTGATCTGTTGAGCAGTTTTCACTATACGTTGGAGTGGTTTTTGCCCTGCTGCAGTGCAATTGCAATACCATACTGAGATTCAGTTGATGAGAATGCTTTCAGTGGTGCAGCGGTTAAGGTCCACCAGTATCCTGGAACACAGATGAGCTTTCTCAAGGCTCTGAAATTAATCGAGCTATATTCTTCATTACAGTGGCCGATTAACCACTATACATTTTAATGTTCACTAGTTCTGCCTAAGCACCCATAGTGCTCTCCTTTTAGAGACTTTCTTGCTATTCACAAAGTTTTTTTTAATTGCTATTCTATTCAGATCTTTTTTTTACTTTAGGTTAGCAGTTAGCAATGGCTTCTTTCTCTCCCTCTAATTCTCTTGCTCTCTTCCTCCACTCCATGACAAACCCCCTGAGATGCCAATTATTACTGACTATTGGCAGCTCTATCTTGAGAAATATTTAATCATAGTTAAATGTATTGCAAGGGCAAGAGTGGGCAACTTAGAATCCTTTTTTAAAAAAATGGCTACAGATAAACGTAAAATAGGAAGATTTTTATTCAATGAATGGATAACATACAGTGAAGGCAAAAGAATGAGATGAAAAAATAAATAGTGGTTGATATTTGGACCTGCTTGAAATATTATGTCACTGGGGGAAAAAGTGAATGTATATTATTGTCAGCAGAGGGGCTCTGTGGCTACAAATCCACTGTGAAGAAAACTGGCGCAACAGCTGTATTTAGTTTCATGGCAAATCAGTAGTGCAGTTTGTTGCATTAGCTATCCTTTTGCTTAAAAGAAGCATGTTTGTTTTAGTATATATAAAATGCTATCCATGTTAAAGCATTCACAACATAATTGCTAATACATTTCAGGGCATGTCAGTTTTGAATGGGTCTGTAATTGCTAAGTGTAGTTTATTTTTTAAATCTACTTGTTATTTGAATGCACAGCATATAAATGTAGAAGATTGTTTTGGGCCTTAATAATTATGTACAATATTTTATAAACATTTTTTCTGTAAACACAATCTAGTAGAACACTACCACTATGGCCTACAAAATTAAAGATAAAAAAATCAAAATCTTTCTGGCACAGTCCTGAAAAATTGTGAACATTATAAGGGTGGGATTTATTGTATTGCTGTGTCACTGTGTTTTTATTGTAAAGGGTTTTTTTTTCTAGTTACTTTCTGATTGACTCAAATAGCAAGAGCTAGCTTGCATTGGATTAACTAACGTTGTTGCATCATTCAGACTTAATGTTTAAAACTGTTGTGAAATCTTATTCAAAAGTAGTGGCTGAAGTTTGCCTCCTGGTCATGACTATGATTAGTCTAAAATATTTATATTTTTCTTTTACTGAGATGAGTCTAAAATGTCTGTAGTTTTAGTCAACTAAAAATTCACAAAAAAGGTGAGGTTGACTAAAAATGGCTAAAACTAACCTAACCCTTTTTTAATCTCAGGATTAAGATGAAGCCCAAATCTAAAATTAACTAAATAAATTACGACAAACAAGAACCCTAAATATTAGATCGTTGTCATCTAAAGCTGCATTAGTAAACAATTTTAATATCAAATCATCATATTGATTTATTTTGGCTGGCTGTGTTATGAAGAATATTTAAGCCTAATTGATTCCACTCCCCCAGTCATATTAATACTCACATTCCTAAAGGCACCAGCCAAGTACGTGGAGTTGCACCTGTTTTTGATTTAAGTCTATTAATCAACCTTAGACACACACTCAAGTCTAATATAAACCCTAGACACATCAACAACCTAGAAAACATTATAGCCAATTCCATTTGTTATGGTGTACGCTTCTTTTTTTTTTTATCAAGGTAGTCCTTGGTACAGATAAGTAATTATATTGGCTGAATTAAATGCTGATGGAATCACTTCCTTAATTTTTGCTACAGCACTACCAGACAGAAATCTAGTAAAAACATTTTGTCTAATGGTGTGTATTGTAGTAATAGCAATTAAAATGTATTAGAAAATGGTCTGATAGAAGAGTATTCTGTGGATAGACTAATAAATGTTGAATTTCGATAGCATATGCCAGAACAAGATTGAAGGTGTGGTTAAAAAAAGTGGGTTTATTTAGAGAAACCAACTGAGTCTAATATTGACATTGATACAGGGATATTGAAATCACCTACTATAACAAAGGACTCCTGTGCTAAATTTAGTCCCTCCCAAATTGATCGTCTTCTTGACAGTGCTGCAGGCACACTGTAAATGACATTCAATACTATTGGCACTTCAAAAGGGAAGATTAAAAAGCTCCATCGAGTAACTCAACCCACAAATTCCTCCATTCACCCGGAAGTTAGTCAAGGAATTCCACAAGATTCTGTGTTTGAACCAATTCTATTCACCTTATATATGCCTCCTTTAGGCAATATTATTAGGAAACACTCCGTAAACTTTCAGTGTTACTCAGACATTACCCATTTATATTGAATAGTGAAGTAAGATGTAAACCGATCAGTTAGCTAAACTTCAAGCATACCCTCAGGACATAAAGACCTGGATGACCTGCAACTTTCTGCTGTTAAACTCAGACAAAACTGAAGTTATTTTCCCTTGTCCTAAACATCTCAGAAACACATCATCTAGTAATAGCTACTTTAGATGGCATGCCTCGAGTCCCACCATAAGGAATCTCTGAGTTCTCTCTAATCATTTATGTCCTTTCTCTCTCTCATTGCAAAAATTAGACATATCCTGTCCCAAAAACAAGCAGAAAAACTAGCCCATGCATTTCTAAGGTTGATTATACCAATAATACCTTATTATCAGGCTGCCCCAACAGCTCTTTGAAGAATCTTCGGGTGATCCAGAATACTACTTCACATGCACTGACAAGGATTATGAAAAGAGATCATATTTCTTACATATTAGCTTCTCTGCACTGGCTCCCTGTAAAATCCAGAACAGAATTCAAAAACCCTCTCCTCACCTTCAAAGTCCTTGATGGTCAGGAACAATCCTATCTCCAACAACTCATAGTATCTTACTGCTTTAGTAGAATACAGAGTGCAGGCTTACGTGTCCTTCCTAGAGTCTCCATAAATAGAATGGGAGGCAGGGCCTTCATCTATCAGACTCCCCTCCTGTGGAACCATCTTCTAGTTTGGGTCTAAGAGACAGACATTCTCTCTGTTTCTACGACTAGGCTTAAGACTAGTTAGGCCAAGCTTAGGCTTGCTTTGACCCATCCCCGATTTATGCTACTATAGGTTTACACTGCTGAGGTATTTCCCAAGATGCACCAAGATCCTTTCTCCTTCTCTCCAAAAAGAGAAGCAAAATGATCATTAATTAACACCTCATAAATTTTTAATTTGTTCTAAACCAAAGTGTAAAAATAGCAAATTGCAATTTCATAGGGGGAAGGGTTGTATGTCGGCCAAATGCCATGTGAATGACTCCCCATTTGTGCTTTCAAAATATAGTGAAATGTAGTTTACAGGTAGTGTTAACATCATTATTCCTTGGCACTAGATTTACTGACTTTTTAGACCACTTTAGTAACTTCTCTTCACAAAAGTACCTAGCAACAAATCTAAAAGTTGAAGGGACAGTGAGCTGGGTTGCTTTGCATTGGAGGATTTTTCTGGGGTGATGGTGTAAACTACTGAGTCTACAAACAGTATCCAGCTGCAAACAGTATGTGTTCCAGGTCACTACAAACTTACATAAGCACATAAGCTTTTTTCTGTACAGCTTCTGTTTGCTAGGTAAATAAGGATGTGTGTTCAGTTTCTGTATAACTTTCAAGAAAAGGATCCAGAAATATCAACAGAACCAATATTGCTCTCTCTCATTGCTATGATACATGCTTACACTGAAAAGCACTCCAGGAAAATAGGCATATACTCACACTCTAAATTCCCTCACTGTATATGCTCGCTACTGAGGGCTTGGAACAAACGGAGTCGCAGTGGGTCGGGAGAGGACGTCACGGGTGATACGGAACTGAGATTCACCCACAGTCACTCGGCTGTCGAGCCTCCAGAGGGAGGGGGAGCCTGCTCACTCACACTCATCCCCGCAACCACGGTCACTTGATTTCAGTTCGAGAGATAGTCAAGCTACATGAAGAAATCACTCATACAGGAAATGTAGTGAGCGTCTTTCAAAACAAAATGTGCACGTTACGCACCGTACAAGGCCTCGAAAACAGAAATAAAGTTTGGTATGTCCGTGTGTCCTACAAGAGGGGATGCTCATGTGCCGGTCTTCCCAAGGGTTCCCTCCTAGTTTGCTTTTTCTGTGAGACAAGCTTGTAATTTACCTCAAATTGACTTTGTCACCGAGAAGGCATCTGCTTTATAAAAAAAACAACAACAAAAAAACCCCCAAACAAAACAAACTAACTAAAAAAAACCCCACACAACCTGCTTTAAATCAGTAAATGTCTTGTTTCTTATCTATTTAAATAGAGAAGAATTGCCTTATCACGATTCATGATTAGAGTTTAAAATGACTGTTCTAACATTTCTTGCTGGAGAATCATAGGGCAGTGAATCACATTCATTGCTTGCAACCAGAGTCCTTTAATACTGAGTATCTGCGGATACTGACATCATGTGTGCAGGAACCTACTGACTCATACTCTGTCCACAATCATTATGTTTTTTATAATTCTGTCTTTTGTTGTCATTGCATCACCTCTTATTTGTCGCAATTACAAGGGTGATATTGTAAAAAATGTGTAATAAAAAGCCTATAAGAAGATAATATTTGAAAGAAAGAACCTAAGAAATTCACAAGTGCAAGCAGAACTAATGTTCCCTCTAAATCTTTGGATGTTTTTCACTACTTATAATCCATAGGTTTTCCAGCACTGGCGATATTTGGTTATTACTTCAGATTTCCCTAAATTTCCTTTTGCCTTTTATTTTGGAGGTGCAAAACTCGTGTTCCCGTCGTATTGTGTGTGGCGTAGCGCTCCTGGACTGGTCGTCGGCTTACGTGACGCAGGATTTCCATGTTTATCACCTGGAACATGTAGCAGTGTGTAAAGTTCACAGATCGCTCATCTCCACCGTGTCTTCTCAGTTTGTCGCAGCCGCAGACATGACTGTGTCTCTGGGATGGCTCTCGGCTCTCGTCGCGGGCTTTTTCTTCGCTCAAGTTGTGCAGAAACTTTGCTTCCCATACTTTTGGAGAGACGTCTTCTTTCTGTTGAGGGTTATCAGGTACGGCGTGAAGCTAGAGCTGTTCAAACTGAGGTCCAGCGTGTGCACGGTCCTGGAGAGGTTCATCCAGCAGGCGCAACGCATTCCCAACAAGCCATTTGTCATCTACGATGGAAGCATCCACACCTACCGTGATATCGAGCAACGAAGCAACAGATTCGCCAATGTTTTCCTTGAGAGAGTCAATTTGAGGAAAGGAGACTGTGTTGCCCTGCTCATGAGCAACGAGCCCGATTTCCTTTGCGTTTGGTTCGGATTGGCGAAGGTCGGCTGCTCGGTTGCTTTCCTTAACACTAACATCAAGTCCAAGTCTCTGCTACACTGCTTGAACTGCTGTGGAGCCAAAACTGTAGTAGTTGGTTCAGGTAAAGCTCTCATCTTGCTGTAATCACTGTGTGTGTCTCTAGGACCATTTTGCTATACACCGCTGTGGCTTTATCAAAGCCCTATCTGATTATTTTGTTGCTCTAGGTCGATACTCACTGGCGCCCCAATCACATTTATGTTTTAATTGTAATATTTTAAAACGATTATAATACTTTTTAAGGATAATACTTAGTTTTAAATGAAAATTTATTCAACCTCATGAAATTTCTGCACTGTGTCACCAGTAACACCTCGTCAAGTATGCGAATAATTAGTATTACATTCACATTGCACCCTCCTTGCTTTAATCATATTTGGGATATGATATGAAACTAAGAACCCTGAGTATGCATACCTCTGTATGATTCTCACATTATACAGGTTTCTGATCCCCTGTACAGGCATCTCTTTCACTCCTCAACATTCCATACTAACTCTAAAAAAAACCACTGAGCTGCAGATATTAGAAGTATTAGAAGTATCTTTCTCTGACTACTTTTTATCATGCAGTTTTTTTTTCAATTCCATATCTGACTATTTTTTCCTAAATTATACACCTGAAAATGGATGGTTTAGGCCTGGATTAAAATTGGTTAAGTACTTTTACTGATGCACAGCTCTGCTATAAGAAATATAACTTGCCGGCTTTCTATAATATTTTATACAGTGACACTGTCCACAGCATTTTCTGTAATTTTCTTTGGTTTTTCAGTGTAGATCACCTGTCATTCAGGGAGTAGTTATATGCATACTTAAATAAAAGTAGCTGTATCACATGTAAAGATACTTAATAACAAGTTAAAGTATTGCATTCACAGAGGTATAAACAGTAAGATAAACTCAACCATATTGAAAGTAATACATTCAGTATGCAGATGGTCCCTAATCAGCATTGTATTATATGTATTGTATTGATTAATAGATTAATATTATTGATACATTCTTATGTAAGCAGCATTTTAATGTTGTAGTTGATGAGGATGGAGTGAATTCTAACTACTGTCGAAGAAAAAAAGATCTGCACTTCTGTATAAATTTGTCTCAGGATATGGTCAGCTCTTCATCTAAGTTACATTATACACATACAGTAAATCTTAAAAAATAACACACGAATATCAGTAATGAAACAAGATTGGAGGTAGGGGTTACAGCTGCTAAAAAAACAGTCAAAGGTTTTGAGTTTGCCAATCAAAAAAAGAATCTGCTGATGTGAAACATACCATGCAAAAAAAGTGATCGCAGAAAACTTACTAACAAGAATTGTTGATTTGTATTAAGTTGGAAAGGGTTACAGAAAATACTCACTGGCGTTTAGAGTTTAGATATACAAACTGTCTGTAAAAGGAGCTGATATAGATCTCTTGCTACTCTTCCTAGAGGTGCGCACCAAGCTAAGATGACTCTGAAGGCACAATGCTGATGCTCAGTAAAGTAAAAACAAAGAGGCCCAGAGTAGCAGCTAAACACTTAAAGGAATTATTGGAGCAGGTTAACATCTCTGTTCATGAGGCCTGCCATGTTGCACGGAGCATTGCATTGATGGCAGGACATGACGTAGGTAGCTGCAGCTCTACAAGAAAAAAAAAAACTTTGCAAACCTGTTTGCAAAGAAAACAGTTTTACTCACATTGTTAGTGGGAATTTTTTTTGGACTGATGGGTCAATATTGAATTGTTTGAAAAAACATGTAGCAATATATATATATAGTGTAAAAAGCAGCACTGTATGCCGTATACCATCCCAAAAGTGAAGTACCATGAGAGGTAGCGCCATCATTTGGGGCTGCTTTGCTGCATCAGGACCTTAATAGCTCACCATCATTTAGGGGGAAATAAATTCCCGGAGTTTATCAAGGTAACGGTTGCTTTATGCCAGCTGAGGCTCAGGGGTTTGTTGGGTGTTGAGGCTGGACTATAACCCTAAACATCAGGGTAAATATATATATGATTTAATTATATATAGGAAGATAGGAAACACTGATGTTCCTTTCCGCTGCATTTAGAGAATGTGACCAAAACACAGGCTTTCTCTTCTCTTCCTTCCAGGTGTCAATGGGCTACATGGATTTGTTGTTGTTTTTGCTCAGGCTAAATTGCTGACTATGATTCACACAGTTCCAAGTTCAGTACTGGCAGGGACCCACTGCTGCTGACTAGAAGTTAACTGTCTTACAGGCTGCTATAATAACTCACCACACTCCATAATCACTATAAAAAAACTGATGACCAGTGAAATATATTATAATGGTTCTGTGTTAAGAGTTCATTAATTTATTCACTTTCATTGACTTCAATACAGTATTTTAATAATTGTATCCAGAACTAAGTTAATAGTTAATTTGAACTGCTGTCAGTTATATCCTTATTATCCTGATGGTCTAGTGATCTAAACACATTCCCTGTAACAGTAAGGTCACCTGTTCAAATTCATCCTGTCACCGAGATGTATACATCTTCCTGTTTCTGCCAATCTTTTCTGGACTCTTGTGATTTAAAAGTTGGAATGCCATATACTGTGCCACTTTTGCAATTTACAAACTCAAATTCCCAATCTCCATGACAAACATATTCTTAATATAATTATATAATTAATTTTGTCTATTTAAGAGTTTGCACCTACAAACACAAAAAATTGGAAGGTGGGTTGCAAATTCCATCCACTATTAAGGCGCATATAATGACACTCATTGACCTCAAGGTGACGCTGTAATCAGTCGGCCAAGTTTATTTTTCGTAGTTATAGCAAACAGCTAAGCCTAGACTCAAAATTCTTTCATCATTTTAACTTCTCAAATCATTTGCACCTGGTCTTTTGCTGAAATAATGTCAAATCGCGCAAATTTTTTCAATCTGCTTGGACCTTGATTTATTGCTCTTTCTGGCTATATATGACAATATATTGTGTGCACTGTACTCCAGTGTAACAGACTTACACTGGCTGTGTGGAATCGATTGCAAAAGACCCCTCTTCGTCATAGTGCTTGTCCAGAAACAAAGTGAAATACATACACACTGTGACATGCATTTCCTTTTTATATAGGTATTTAGTGTGTCATAATTGATTAAAAAGTGGTTAGAATGACAGTTATTTATCTTTTGCTTTAATAACTGTTTGGTTTGTCTTTATTAAGACAGTTAAATCTTCCAAAGCAGGAAAACAGAACTATTGGCAGGGAGATGACAATGCTGTTATTTGTCTGACAGATACGGAAGGAGGCAGGGTACTTTCAGATTACCTCAACACTTCAAAGTTTGTTAGACTTTTGTTCCAGAACATTATAGAGGCAAATAATGTACACCGAGTCCATAAGAATTTCGACAATGAGACAATTTTCATAATTTTTGCTCTGTACACCACCATAATGGATTTGAAATTAAGCCATCAAGACTTTCATCTTAAATTTAAGATGTTAAACAAAAATATTACGTCAACAATTTAGGAAATACAGCCACTGTTATACATAGCCCCTCATTTTCAGGGGCTCAGAAGTAAAGTGATCAGTATCGTGGCCACGTGTGGCCTTTTCTCTCAACTCTCAAAATGAAGGAGGCCATCATTAGGCTGAAAAAACAAAACTAATTTATCAGACAGAAGGCAGAAACTTTCTGGGTGGACAAATCAACAGTCTGGTACATTCTTAAAAAGAGGGAATGCACTGGTGAGATCAGCAACACCAATAGGCAGTATTCTTTCCTCTGTGAAGAGAAACCTCTTCACAGGATCTAGCCAGGTCAAGAATACTCTTGAGACAGGTGTATCATTGTCAAAGTCTACAATCAAGAGATGCCTTCATGAATGTAATTACAGAGGGTTTACAACAAGGTGCAAACCACCGGTAACATAAAGCAGGAAAAAGACTGCCAGGAAAATATGAAAAAGCCTGACTAGTTCTGAAACAGGATTTTTTGGTCAGATGAAACCAAGATGAACTTTTATGAAGAATATGAAGAAGGAAATGAAAGTCTCATGATCCAAGGCCATTAGATCATCTGTTAGACATGGTTGAGGCAGTTTAAAGGTATGGGCATGTATGGCTTCGCTGGTGTTTATTTATGATGTCACTGCTGATAGAATTAGCAGGATGAATTCTCTAGTGTATAAGACTATACTACCTGCTCATATTCAGCCAAATGCTGTAAAACTAATAGGATGGTGCTTCACAGTACGTCTGGATAATGACCTAAAACACATTGCAAAAACAACCAGAGAGCTTCTCAAGGCAAAAAATATCTTTCAATGGCCAAGTCAGTCACCTGACCTCGGCCCAACTAAGCAGGCTTTATATGTAATGAAGACAAAACTGGGGGCAGAAAGACCAACAAACAAGCAGCAACTGAAGGTGGCTGCAGTAATGGCTTTGCAAAACATCTCAAGGGAAAAAACTCAGCATTTGGTGATGTCTGTGTGTTCCAGACTTCAGACAGTCATTGACTGCAAATGATTTTCTTCCTGGCATTAAAAATAATCCACATACTGATAATTATCATGGTTTGTCCAATCAATTTTGAGCCTCTGAATACAAAGGACTATGTATGAAGACGACTATAATTCCTAAAAAGATGATGTGATATTTTTGTGACCCCCCCCCCCCAGCTTTGAACTGTATAGAGGGATCTAAATGATTCCTCAATTTGGGAGTCAACTCTGAAGACTGCCAAATCTGCTGCAACACAATTCAATGTATAATATTTTACATTGATGTTAATGATACAGCAATACAATATAACAATTTACAGCTTGCACCCATGTTTCACGGCAAGAATCCTGTTTCGACAGTTAATAGGATTCACCGTGCTGCAGCCATGTGACAGGATGATAGATAATTGTTCAACCAAACAAGCATGATGTTTGTCAGGGTCACTGTCCTCATTACAACCTCAGTGTACCAAGAGAAGGATTCATGGAAAAGCTGAAACAGACAGACACTGACAAGAGTAGCATCCACACGATATTGTAGTTCTTGTTAAAGCCATTCCTTTTATGACAGTTTTGGATATACACTTGCTCAAGAGTATAGCGGATCCTGACAATCCAGTTGAAGTATATTTTAACATAAGAGATGAGGAGTCATATTGAGGAATCTGAGGAATAGCAGATTCAGCCGCTTATGGTTCAGGATTATTGAGCAAAAATTGATTCAAGAGGATAAGGCCATATGCATTGAAAAATAAATAGCATATATATAGTTATGTATGTATGTATGTATGTATATATATTTGTGTGTGTGTGTGTGTGTATATATATATACAAGACAGTTGGACATTTGGACAGTTCCTTTACTATGTGTATATATATATATATATATGTATATATATATATATGTGTATATGTATGTATGTATGTATATATGTCTATATATATATGTGTATGTATATATATGTATATATATATGTATGTATATATATGTATATATATATATGTATGTATATATATGTATATATATGTGTATATATATGTTTATATATATATATATGTGTATATATATATGTGTATATGTATGTGTATATATGTGTGTATATATATATGTGTATATATGTATATATGTATGTGTGTGTGTGTATACATATGTGTGTGTATATGTCTATATATATATATATATGTATATATGTATGTATATATATATATGTATGAATATTTATGTATGTATATATATATATATATATATATATATATATATATATATATGTGTATATGTATATATATATATATATATATATGTATATATATGTATATATATATATATATGTATGTATATATATATATGTATATATATATATATATATATATATGTATATATATGTATATATGTATATATATATATATATATATATATATATATATATATATATATATATATATATATATATATATATATATGTATATGTATGTATATATATATATGTATATATATGTGTATATATATGTATATATGTATATATATGTGTATATATATGTATATATGTATATATATGTGTGTGTATGTATGTATGTATGTATATATGTATATATGTACATGTGTATGTATATGTATATATGCATATGTGTATGTGTATATATGTAAATGTGTATGTATGTGTACGGATATATATATATATATATATATCTATATATGTATGTGTATATATATATACGTGTGTGTGTGTGTGTATGGTTAAGAAGGTTAAGCAAGATAAAGAATATCATTCAAAGTGTCCTTTTACTGAAATACAGTTTGGCTGTCCCCCTCTCCCAGATTTAGTGGAATGTCTGGATGGCATCCTAACCAGCTTGCTGGAGGACAACATTCAGGTGTGGACCATGAAGAGTCAGACTGAGCACACACAGGTTCGCTCTCTGTTGGATAAAATTAATGCTGCCTCTGACCAGCCTGTACCAGCAGTGTTACGTTCCACCTCCTCACTAAAATCCCCAACCCTGTACATCTTCACCTCTGGAACAACTGGTGAGTGTTTTTTACAGGTTAATGAGGAGTGAGTTTTTAAATCATAGTAATCATGTTTCATGTCTCATACAGATAAATTTAGAAAAAAAATCCTCCTCAAATACAAGATTTTATGTCATATAAATGGTTTTAACAGTGTATAATGTGTAATATAATGTTCTTGTAATATGGGGATACCCAGTTTAAATATTTCCCTTTGATAGCTGTTAGTTATTATTAAGAAATAACCAATAGTTGTTGAGGTAAAATGTCATCATTGACAAATCTGGGTTGTCCATCAACAGCACAACTGTACCTGCATATGTAAATATAATGAAAATATAGTTAAATCCATCAAAATGTCAAAACTTAAATTTTTCAACAAAATTTAGTCCAGTTTGAACAGATGAACTTTTCCGATAGTAATTTCAACTCTCGAAAAAAATTGAAAAAACAAAGCCATAAGCCTCTGCTCCATCAAATTTGTTTTTCTTTACTGAATCCCCATGAAATCCTCTTGTTCTAATACATTCTGAGGATAATGCTGAAAATGGCATCACTAAAGACAATAGTGGACCCACATCTCTTGCTGTGCTGGTAGTCTCTTTTTGTTTCCTTCTAATAGTCATAATTGGCTAAAAATGCAGCTTTACATACATTTTAGTTACTAATATGACAGTGCCTTTACTTAATAGTTTTTAAATTGTGAGAATTCTTAGGTGTTCTTAACTGTAAACAAATATAAAAATAAATAGTGGACATTTTCCCAGCTACATTCACCCAATTCCTACTCAATTTCCTAGTGAATATAAGTTAATATTGGACTTCCATTCATCAGGTAGGCACAAACATGACTCTAATGTAATAGTAATGTTTCTCTGTCTGCTGGATGTGTAAATTTGCAACTGTTGCTAACACATTAGTAAAAGTAACATTTACAATTTAGAATGGAGTGTTTACAGCAAGTTCCTCCTTTCCCAAATGACCCAAAAATCTGTTAATGCAAAATTAATTCAATAAAGAATTTTCAAGAATTTCACAAGCCGAAATAAAATGAATAGCTTTGATTAACCCTGATGGATACAAATGACCATAATTAATGAATCTGTTTCTACATCCTTATTTTGACATTATATTGTGGTAATTTTTTTTTATTAACTTAGCATTATTAAAGATATGTTGAGTGTCAGGAGCAGCACGGTATCAACTTGGTAATTACCTCTTTATGAATTACAGCATTTTTTTACATAGTCCCTCATTATTAGAGGCTCAGAAATAATTAGATAACATGCTATCACTATAGCATGTTCCTGTTACTAATGCGTTATTGATAATACTATTACTAACATAATACTTGGATGAAAATCCTTTCCAGTCAGTGACTGCCTGAAGCCTGGAGCTCATGGACGTCACTAAGTGCTGAGTTTCTTCCCTTAAGATGCTTTGTCAGGCCATTACTGTGGCCACCTTCAGTTGCTGCTTGTTTGTGAGTCTTTCTGCCCTCAGTTTTGTCTTCATTAAGTGAAGAACATGTTCAACCGGGGGTGACTGACTTAGCCATTGAAGAATGTTCCATTTAGTTGCCTTGAAAAGAACCTGGGTTGCAACATTATATTTTGGGTCATTATCAATCTGTACTGTGAAGTACAGTCCTATCAGTTTTAAAACATTTGGCTGAACCTGAGCAGATAATATAAGCCCTATACATTTAAAAATTCATCCTGCTGCTTCTACCAGCAGTCACACTATAAATAAACATAAGTGACCCCGTTGCATTGGCAGCCATACATGTTCATGTCATAGCACTGCCAACACCATTTTTGATGGATGATGTGGTGCCTTTGGATCAGTTAAATTCAATTCAATTCAATTCGATTCAATTCAATTCAATTCAATTCAATTCAATTCAACTTTATTTATATAGCGCCATATCATAACAAATGTTATCTCAGTGCACTTTTCATATAGAACAGGTCTAGACCAGATTCTTTGTAGTTATTATTTACAGAGCCCCAACATTTAACTTATGAGCCCTTCCTTTACTTCTTCATACACTTCTCTTCCCATCATTCTGGTACAAGTTTATCTTGGTTTCACTTGTCCAAAGAATCTTGTTCTGTAGCTGGGCAGGATTTTTTAGATGTTTTCTGGTAAAGTCTAATCTGGCCCCTCTGTTCTTGAGTGGCACCAGTGGTTTGCACCTTGTTTTAAACCCTCTGTGTTTACATTCATGAAAGTGTCTCTTCATCGTAGACCTTGACAATAATGAAGAGACACTTTCATGAATGTCTCTTCATTATTGTCAAGGTCTACACTTTCATGAATGTAAACACAGAGGGTTTACATTCATGAAAGTGTCTCTTCATTGTAGACCTTGACAATAATACACCTACCACTTTGAGAGTGTTCTTGACCTGGTTAGATGTTGTGGAGGGGGTTTTCTTCACCAAGGAAAGAATAATGAGATCATCCACTTTAGTCCACTTCCATGGTCTTCCAGGGCTTTTGCTGTTGATGAGCCCACCGGTTCATTCCTTCTTTTTCAGAATAAGTTCTAAATTAGGTCTGATATTCGGCCTAATAATGGCCTCCTTAATTTGCATTGACACCTCTTTGGACCATAAATTGAGAGTGCCCATACACAGCTAACAAATGCAAATCCAACAGTTGGAATAAACTCAACCCATCTAGCTTCTCAATTAGTCATGAAATAATGAGGAAACAGACCATACATGACGATGAAACTGATCAGCTTACAATTGTCAAATTACCTCGAGGGCCAAAAAATGATGAACTGTGAATAAAAATGGCTGGAATTCCTTGATGATTAATGTGATATAATCCCCACCCCCCGTAAGCAACTTATTGTCAGAGATAGGTGGTGAGTGCTTAACAGGTCTTGCAATGAATAGCGCAGCAAGTTTCATGAATTATATGTTGCCAAATAGACCTTTTGCTGGAGATATATCTTCAGAAACTGAGGTCCAGAATTTTATTTTAATATTGCTTTAGTGATATGAAGCCGTTATTTTTCCCCAACATCTGTCAGTCATCTGAAACATGATCACATATATTAGACTCCAAATCTTGTAACTTGGTTCCAAAATAGTCAGCAAAGTGATTTGAACTGTATCTCTAGAATATAATTATGCAATTGCAATTGAAATGCAACAATGCATTGCATGTTGCATTGTAATGGAGGTAACACATGGCTATGTATTCCCTAGCAGTGCAGTTAAAATGAACAGTGTATTTTATTTTTCAATGTCATGTGATGCAGTGTCATTTCTTAATTTTCACAGGGCTCCCAAAGGCTGCAGTGATCACTCACCTCCAGAGTTTGAAGGCAGCAGCAGGTTTTTGGGCATTTGGGGCGACTGAAGATGATGTGGTGTATATTCCTCTGCCACTCTATCATAGCGCGGCTTCCTTAATCGGTATAGGAGGGACCATAGAGCTGGGTAGGCCTCACAATCTAATTATGACCCTAATCACAGTCTTAATTCTTTGTATGCACTATATGTTTAAGCATTGTTTTCATTGTGTCAAATGAAATCTAACCATCTTGCAAACAACTATCCAGATCAAAAGGGTTTTCAAATTGTGACACCAAAGGCCCCCCATCAGTCAAAATCAAGATAGCTCAATCCCTGTATCTTTAGCTTGTCGTGTTTATATTTTGGTAAATTGGCAACATTAAAAGTTTGCCAAAGTAATAATTAGCATTTTCAAATATACATATGGATGACCAAAATTATTACAAACTATCACTGGATTACTTTGAGACTGAGGACAAATTTCATGATGATAACATGAAGCACAGGCAACTTTTAGAGTTATTACGAGCATGAGTGTGATTCTAAGCAGGTTTCTAGATGTTTTTGATACAAAATATGTATGTTCATAATTGAAAGAGTTATGACTCTGAGAGGGAGCATGACTTTTGAATTCAATTCACCTCCCACAGTATCTTTGCTTTAAGTCTCTCCCTCCCCTTCAGCTCTCCTGTGCCCTTCTGGGGAGGCACATATCACACTTTGAAAACCTCTGTTCTAGATTTATTATTATCGCCACACTAAGTTTAAGAGTTTTCATTATTATGTGTGGGTTGCTGTAACTACACCAAAATGTTTTTCTAAGTAGTAAAGTTCTATTTATTAGTTGTTATATGTAAAATAACACAATATTGGTTTTTTAGTTAGTAGCTGAGCATACAATGCCCTGATGGAAGTTTTCATCTCAAAATATGCCTAATAGGCCTTGTGGCATTGTACTTACATGTACACACAGAATACTGTTTAGGTACGATACAGATACTTACAATGCCACAAAGCTGTTCTTTAATGTAAAATATAGTTATGAAAGTTATCTGTGTCCTCCACACACCGCACAAAGCACAACACCCTTTGCTCCACATTTCAGCATTTCAGCTATGACATTGGCCCATAAGTACTAAGAGATTGCAAAAGGCATGGTTTGTAGAGGTGCACACACACTCTGTTCTACATTTAGATTTTTTTTTAATTAAACCTAATACACATTGAAATGCCCATTGAATGAAACTTTTAATGTGATGTGAGGCATATTCTGAGAAGGATTAGATTAATTAGTCCTATCGATAATGTAACTGGATGTGACCAGGGATTTTTCCAAAAACCTTCAGCAGCAGTAACTTTTTTAATTTCTTGAGGTCATCATGATGTGGCGACAGAGAAGTAATTCTTTTGGAAAACTGGTATTGGGACTGCCAACAGAGTCCACTGTCCACAGTGTAACTGCTTGACTATGTGACCCCTTTGAGGACCCACTGTTTCACTTCAACTAGCAGCTTAATTAGAGGCCTTAAAGCAGGAAGTGGACACTAGAGACTATTATGGAGAATATTTATCAGCTATCCTATTGATAAATCCTTGGCATCTGTTCCAACTGTTACCAAAGTTGACAGTTCAATGTCCTTCACTGGCAGAGACCAACATCCTGACCGGCTGTGCTAACAAACCTTGGTAAGGCCAGTGACCTGACAGTTTTAGATGTTGAAATCTAATAAACCTTGTAAACATTTGTCAGATTTAGCCTTTTGACTGCCCATTGTCAGACCACGTCTACACCTGCCAACCTTCACCACCTGTAGAAAAGGAAAGGTGCAAAACAAATATAGAGCTGTGCATATGAACTGCAGGTCTGACACTGACTGAGCTGTGGTTTTGCAAATGGCTGAGATATGCTTAAAACTGTCTGGTTTTTTTTTTTTTTCAAGAATATCATTATACTCACACATGCCATGTATGTTTGAACAGTTATGGTCTTCGTAAGACCTCCACTCCATACCTATTGTGAAGTGCTTTCTTCATAGAGCAACTCTACTGTAAGGAGGCCTGTGGAATCAGAGTCCATAGTCCCTATGGAAGTCCATTGTTCAATTAGTTTGATCCCAGTTCAATCTAAACATGCATTCTAAACTTAAGCAGAGAGTAATATGAGATAGCAGTGTTCTGAGTTAGCATAATCAAAGGAATATCTTTAAAAAATGTAGCCTTTTTTATTTACAAAGACGGATTTATCATACAGGTCACACATTTTTGCTTTAACCTCATTTTACCATTGGCTTACTCTGAAAAACATTTTTATACCAAACAAGGACTAGGAATTTTGTCAGAGATCTTTTACAGTGTTGCTACTGCACAAACATATCTTTCTAGACCAGTATGTGGAGTAGGAATGATTACAGTTACCAATCAATCTTTCAGCAAACTTATGGCTTAGAACAACCCAAGCCTATCTTTTAAAGATGTGGTGTGGACTCTAAAAGTTTATGTATTGTAGTAATAAAACACATCTTTATTGTCAAGCTATCTAAAAAGCTGGCTGGCAATTTTTAGCCTCTTAGTGCTAAACACAGCAGATCCAGTTGGTACATTATCTCCATTGAAAAATTGTAGCTGGCTAGCCTACAATATAACTTTGGTAATAAAATAAAGGTTATAGTCAGATCAGTAAAAAGTATTATTTTCTTCACTTTCAGTCCTACAAGCTCATCTCAGTCCTATGAAGGTACTTAACATCTCCAACATTAAAAATAACATCTGTCTTCGAAACTTCACTGCAAGATCAGATTTGCAGATACTGTTCCCTTTTATTTGCAATAGAATTTTTTAGTAGGTCAAAAGCCATGCCACATTTAATCCTTCGTGCCTTAGTTTTTCAAAGAAATCAGCTGATGTGTGGTCAATTGAATGAGACGCATAGAGAGGTATGTCTGTGGTGGGAAAGCCCAGCCTCGCACTCCTCTGTTGAGGTTTGAGGTATCTTTCTTTGTGGAGTGCATCCATTCAAGTAGGTCACTATATGGGTTCTATCTCACATGTTGTCATTATTTTGGGTACAAGTCCTTTGGGCTGGAACTCTGTGTTTGACTTGTATTATTTTCATTGATTTTCCATATCTTTACATGTGTAAGATTCCAACTCTATAATATTGTGAGTTTGATCAGAAAGCATCTGTTACTTCATTTAAACAGTTAATTTGAGAAATACACAGTGTAGTTGATGTGACCAGCAGCAAAAATGTATGCAGCACAGTCAGTTCAACTACACTGGGGCCTGTCGCCTGAAACGGTCCGTGCACACCACAGAAAAGCTGATGAGGGACAATCAAGACTACTTACCAAAGTGACAGGAGAAACTACTTCTGTCACTTTTCATATGAACAACTGAGTGCAGCACCATGAATGCCTTGCTGAGAGACTGAATTAAAAATGTTAATTGTTATCCTCATTGATATAATTCTTCCCTCCTTAACAGTGTGTTTATATCCACTTAAGTAACTGGCAGAGGCGGGTAGAGTTGCCAAAAACTGTTCTGATATAAGAGTACTGTTACTTTGTAAAAGAGGTACACAAGAAGTAAAAGTAGTCATCAAAATAACTGCTTGAGTTGAGTAACAAAATACCAACTGAAAAAAACTCTAAATAGTGTGTAGCTCAGTACAATATGTAAAAGAAAGACAAAACCGGTCTATTTTATCTTTTGATGAATGTTGATATTACTGACCTCGTTTCAATTAAATCAGAAAGCTGTTTCTTCAGTCACAACAGTTAAAATAATTACACCACGAAAAATTTAATTAGGGTAGAAATCTGTTTCTTGACCTGCAGCAACTTGTTTTTCTCCAAGTAACTTAGTTAAATAAGTACACATAAAAGTAGTATATGACAGCAGGCTTTTTACCTGCTTTTTGTGTGGCTGTTGGTAACAGGTATACACACTTTTGCCTTTAAACCTGTTCCGATGAAACTTCATTTGAAGGAGTTAGTCTGAAACATACCGAGACATTGAGTATGCCTTGATATATTTGGTCCTCTTGCACCTTAACATTGTGTTGCGGTTATGATGATCTTCTCAAAAGAGCCAGAGATTAGGCAGTAGATTCACCCCCATAGTAGCCAAATGCTCTACAGCAACTTGTTAAAGTACAGTGGATACCTTTATCATCAACAGTATAAAATTATTTTTATATTTATATATATATATATATATATATATATAATTACAATTTTTATTCCTAAATAGTAATTTTAATGACATTGTTGTCTGTTGCAATACAGGTGCAACCTGTGTCTTGAAGAAGAAGTTCTCAGCCTCCCAGTTCTGGTATGACTGCAGAAAACATGACGTGACTATTTTCCAGTATATTGGTGAACTCTGCAGATACCTCTGCAACCAGCCTAAGGTAATTTTCTATTTGGCATTCAGCTATAAGTGTTAATAACATCTTGTAAAAATAACATTATGTCTGTTTCTGCATGAACAAACTGACACTAACAAAACAACTTATTTCTGGTACATTTTAGTATAAAATTGCTACCAAATAAAATTTGTGTTGTCATATTACCCTTCTAACTTGGAATCCATATTACAAGAGTGATGTGAGAGGCGCACACATACTACTAAACATTTATATTTGTTCACTATCAACCAACCCACATTTGTGTAAATAACACCTCACTAAGTGCACCAGAGAGAAAAAAACCCTTGGAGCTAAAAAAATCGTGGGGGTCTGGGGTGACACACGATTTACATGCATATCCTAGAGTCATTGTGAATAGATACGGGTAATAAAATGAGAGTATATCTCTTCAATGAGACAAACAATTGATGGATGTCAAAAAATGTTTTAAAAACACTTTCTACATGAATTGGCCTTAAGGGTATATTCATAATACATTCTTGTTCTCTATGAAACAAATAGTCATTTCAGTAGTGTTCCCATATTCTCACAAAATGTCAAATAAAAGACTTGACAACATTGATATTTATATTAAATTTGTTATCTACACATCAGGTTACAAAAAAGGGCCAGATAATCAACTTATCTTGACACATAGTGAATGACATGGCAACTGAATTCCAAAAGCAGCATGCCCTTATGAAAACTAGCAGTCACTGCTACTTGTGAATCTCTCAAGTTACATCGTGCACAACAGTTGCAGAAAGATAAGCAGGGTCTTTGTTTTGGTGTTTTTTATCCTCCCATATTGGACACATAGACATGCGCACTCACACAGAGAGAGGACAGCACTTGTCCCTTCTTGAGGCAGGACTCAAAGTCCTCTTTGTCCACCCCTCTGCTATTTTGCTGTGTGGGTGAAAGGCTGCCCATGACTTGTTATGGCCACAGACTGGCAAATTAAAGATGTGGAAACATAGAGCAGATACGCATCCTTTCACAAGGTCAATGTGTGCACACAAGCATGAGTACTAATTACTTCTTGTATGCTGTCATTATGCACAGTGATTAATGCGCAAATATAGCAAAAAACTATAGAACTCTTCACATAGCACACAAAGACAACTTCCAAGTATGCATGTACTCATTTTACTTGTAAAGTTTTGCATTTTACTTAATCAGTAACCAAGAATGAACTGTTTATAGTATTTGTGCATTTCACATAATGTCAGCATTTAATAATGAGTTCACCATTTCTGTGCCAGACGCATTGTCCACTCTCTTCCTAGGTCCAATTTATTAAAGGAGGTGATGAATCCTTTCAGCCTACAGTTTGTCTGGCTGTGCTGTAGATAGATTACCAGGTCTTCTTCTGTTGTGTTTCTGTATATGTAAGGCTAGATTGCCAACTGAGGCCCCAGACTCTAAGGAGCTCCAAAGGCTGATTTGTCTGTATATCAGTTGTTTTGTTGTTGTTTAATAGCAGTTGTTGTGCAGTCTGTTTTGTAATAAACACAATAATCCACATATTTTTTTTAAACCAATTACCTCAAACATTGAGTCCTCAATGCTCAAGAGACAAAGCTTCAGGATCCTCTGGTGGGTTCATGCTGTCATTTCCATCAGAACTCTTGGATCAGTGATATGAAATCAATCTCTCCATTACCCCCAGCAACCACAAGTTGTACATGTATTGATATCCAACACATAACTATTGGTCTTAGAAGTACAACATATTGAATAATAAGTAGTAACTTATTTGAGTGAGTGTTTACATGGGCTCAGTACTGTAGCACTGTAATAACTTAGTAGTACAGAGATAGTTCTAGGATATGTTTAGCTTAGCTTAGTACAGCACCTTGAAATCAGGGGTAAAATTCTAGCTTTAATAAAATACACCACCGAAAATTTCATAGCTGTCTTACTTTCAATACTGTAGGACTGATTATGCTCACAGGGGACTGTTTTTTTTTTCAACTGATGACATTTAATCATTAATTGAATCAGTACTCCCCTATCAGAGATCCTTTCTCCAGAAAAAAAATTTAGAGTACTGTCAAACATCAACTCTTATCTTATGCAAGAAGTAAAGTTTATCCTGCTCTGTGGCATCCATTTGGAGCTGGCTGCTCTCAGTTGGATCCAAAGTAATTTGGTTCTCCACTCACAGCTTGCCAGCGATGTGGTGCTCCCTTAGATGTAGTGGTTGTCTGGAAGTAGTGTCTGGAAGCGGTGCTGCTCAGCCTTTGACCTTGTTCTATTTCCTGCTTGCAAGAAGAGCTCTTGCAAGCAGGCTGAGGTTTTGGAAGATGCAGTCTCTCTGCTTGTTCCTTGGTCCGTTGAAGTTTGGTGTTGGGTAAATTCTGATGATTTCACTTTCACTAACTAGACTTGTTAAGTAGTCTTGAAATTAATTTTAGTGGCTGATTGACAAAACTTTCAAAATACTCTCAACTGAGACAAGTACAATATGGGCTTTAAAACTTATGTTCACTTGGTTTAGTACTGATTTGCAATTTAGGGCTGGCTTCAGGTAAAAAAACAAGCACACAGCTTAATAAAGAATGAAAAAAGGTTGCACGGGTTCCAGTCTAGAAGAGGTAAAGTGACTGCAGATATGGCTTGGTGAGTGGCTACAAGAAAATCTTTTGAGGACTAAAAGCAAAAAGGAAAAACATTGATAGGCCAAAGGTAAAGTCAAAGAAAAACAGAGCTGCAAAGAGTTCAGGTACAAAACATATCAAAGTGCATGTGCCAGGAGGTCTCCCGGTGTGTAGAGTGTGGTGGCTTTTATCGATTGGAAAACTCACCAAGAGGCGTAAATTTCCTCAATTAAGCATCTGCTTCTTTGTTTGAAGACTGTTCATTAAAGGGTATACAGTGAACATACATTAAATTTTGTAATTCAGTCATTTTACATGATAAAAACATTTGTGGAGTAATAATAATGTGGTTTGAATAGTAAAAAAACAAAACAAAAACAAAAAACAGATTCATGGTATTTTCAAAAATATACTTTAAACAAAGAGACAGTTTGTAGGATATCATCCTGGAATGTTTCTTAAAATTCACAATATTCTGTTCAGGGTCTCACCAGAGAGGCTCTGGGTGTTATATTTGTATGGTTTTGTATAGTGCAGAGACAGAAAGGGGGAAAGAAAGAGACAGGGAGAGGAAGACTGCTGATCAATTATGTGTTAGAATCTAATTATTTTCTTTATGAAACATATTTTTTTATTTGAATGTAGTTTTTTTATTTCTTCTCTTTCAAGGACATGTATTTTGTCTTGTCCCTTTGTAGAGTTCCACTGCTGGGTGAACACAAGTGTTTTAAGTTTCAGTTGCTTTGATAATTGTATTGTCGGATCGAACTCTCAGTTTCTCAAAGTTGAACATAGTAGTGCCAGGGCTGGCGTATGTTACTTTTGACATCTTTGATATAGGGTGAGAAGTTCATCTGGAAAGTTCTGAGCATATCTGATGAGTATATTCTAAAAAACTAATGAGGTAATTTGATGAATGCAGAAGTCTGCAAAACCATAATCCAAATCCACCATATGTCTGCTAGTAGTATTTATGATGAAAATGAAGGATGTTGTTACTGCATTTATATTTCCAGTTTTCAAGGAATTCCCATATTATTTACGCCACTTTATACCATGCAGTCCACATGTTGCCATAGTAACCTCAGCAATGTTTTTTTTTTGTTGTGTGGGGCTTTTAGGTTGTTGGCATTACTTCTATGGTTTGTTTAATTTTGTTTGCATCTAATAGAAACCCCTCTACCATCCTGCTATATATACAAAAAAACCCTGACAGACTCAATTTTTTTTTTCCTACTTCTTGAGAACTACACTTTGAAAACTTGTTGCATAACTTTGATTTTCTTGCATACTCTAGTGTGTCTGTTAAATGAACATGAAAAAATGCATTCTTGAACTGCAGGAATTTACACATTATTGAGAAATGTTCAGCTGCCATATCTATTTTGCTGATGACATTAAATCATTCTGTCTCCATCAGACAGAGGTAGATAAAGGTCACAAGGTGTGGATGGGAGTCGGGAACGGGTTGCGGCAGGACGTCTGGCGGGAGTTCCAGAGTCGCTTTGGAAATATTAAAATGTGTGAGGTGTACGGCTCCACAGAGGGAAACCTGTGTTTCATGAACCACATTGGCAAGATTGGAACTGTTGGTCGGTCAAACTTCTTCTACAGGGTGAGTGCTTGTAAACCCCCCTCCCCATGGGATGAGAACAAGTCCTTTGTTACACACACTACTTCCACATACACAAAAAGGAAGATGCTAATTTGACTTGTGTCTGTTAAACAGAGATACCGCTATATTGTCATAAAGAAGACCTCTCATTATGCTAGCTTCGCTTGTTTACACTGAACCAAACATAGCTGAATGCATCATACAAATTTACAAAAGAGTAAGAACTAATGTAGCTACTGAAGCAGAGCACAGTACTACTGTTTGACAATGAATGCTGTTTTTTTCCTTTATTAGCTTTAATTTTATTCATGAATAGGGAAATACACTTATTCTCCCTCTTATGTCTGCCTGAAGTAAAGATTTGGAATCGGAACATGGTTAGCCCACCTTAGCATAAAGACTAGAAACAATGGGAAACAGCTAGCCAGACATAGCCCCCACAGTGCGTGCCATTGGTAACTGCTATACTATATGCTACTATTTAACTGCATACTGTCATCCACATATTCAATTAAACTCAGCTTAATTTGAATAGAACTGTACACACAACTCAGCTGATCTAAAGTGCTTTGAGGAGAACAGAACAAAAGACAGGAGACAAACACAAGATATATATAGTTAAAACGATAATGGCTAGTCAAAGACTGTAATGTTTAGTAGCTCTCAGAGATATGGTTTTACCGTAGACAGTAGTACTATATATAACATACACAAAATGATATCAAAATGTAACAATATAGACAGATTTACATGGGATATGATAGTATTTATTGTGATTAGATAATCATAACAACCCTATAACTAACCTTTAGTAGGTGTACTTTTGACATGCAGTCTATGATATGTTCACAACTCACAATCGATATGTGTGAGTATGCAAATGTATGTATGTGTTACAGTTTAAGAAGTGCACTGTATATAATCCACTTTCACGTCCCAACTTCCCACTTTAACTTTAACTGTCTTTAACTGTTGTCAAAGCAGTGTGCAAGAGTAGGATTTGTCCACTAAGGTGCTCATTGCTATCAGAGTAAACTGTGGTGAGTGGTAGGGGGAGGGGTAAACAGCTTACAGGAGATCTGCCAGGTCATGTATTATCCAGGATGTAGCAAACGTCCTCAATCAGAGGGGTTCTAAGGGGGTTGACCAGCTGACTGTATGTAGTTTACTGTACATGGGGTGGACATAGTATAATGAACACATTCCAAATATAAGGTAGTTCATTATAACAATAACTATTTTTGTGAAGCATAAAATCTATGTTTTGTTGAGAGTGACTCACAGAGGTGTTTATATGCCACACATTATAATGAAATTATGACCTACAAGATAAATCCAACTGAAGAGTAATTAAATTGTCCATCTTGTCTTCTTTTCTGGGCGTTTGAGAGAAAATTAACAAACTTAAAAACATCACAAATAAACAATTTCCATTTTGATAACCTGCATATCATCAAGGTACTATATACAGAAGGCAATGTAACACTTATCATAATCACATAGCTCACACTGTGTCTATTTTTCTCCCGAATGTTTTTGAATCTTCTGACCCTAATAGTTGGAGGCATCAGATATTTTTTCTTGAAACTTGGCTATAAGCCACCTACTAATGATGTTCACATTATAACATATATCCTGTAGATATATGTGCCCTTTCAAAACCAAGTAAAGCTTACGGAGAAGTGTGTGATTTATTCAAAATAAACTTCTTGTTTTAAACTCTAACATTAAAATGTTGTGCAAGCTAATATATAATTTTCAATATAGTCTAAAGACATTACTATTCTTATACTGTTGAAATTTAGAAATATGTGGGTAAAGAATGTCAACCTGAATAATTAGTTGTAGAGATTAAGCTGTGAATCTGTAGCGAGAGATGACCAGTCAAGTGGCTTTCCTTTGGCTGTCGCAGGTATTAGCCTCACTAATGCTTGTCTGTGGAGCTGCTGTTAATCAGGGGTGTTACCAAACAGTGGCTGCATGTATTTAGCTCTAATCTCTGACTTCAGCTATTCTTGGACCTATTTTTCAGTGCTTCTCCTCCTGGCCCACAAACTGCTATAAAAGAAAGTTATAAAAGTGAAATAATGAAACAAAATGATTTCAGGTCACAAATTCTAATTTAGCTACCAAGATAGTCAGTTGTAGTTATTATTAGATTTAGTGTTTTGAATGTTCATATTTAAATAGCAAAGCATGTTAATATCTTCAGTTGTGTATGATTATAAAATCTTTTTGCTTATATGCGTAACTTTATCAGGAATCCAGTATGTTAAAAAACAGATTTTAGTTTGTGATCAATAAAATCAGAGGCATTGTGTGCTTGTTGTGTGTTTATAGTGCACAGAGATCTTTGCTCCCTGACTCTCTGAGCTTTTAAGGCATTGCCAAATCCCAGACAACAGAAGCACCCAGGTAAAACTGCAAGAATAACTCGGGGAACAAATGTCCTCTTGTTGTCGTTCCATAACCCTCAAGCCTCATTCACATGATTACAAATATGAAGTGAACACATCAAGGCACATTTAAACTCTGTCAACAAGTAGAAACTTTCTCCCAACAGTCATACCAACATTTGTTGCAACCCAGAGGTCATATACCTGGGATTCCCCACCAGTCAGCCAGAAGTGAGAAAGCCACTTGGATGAGAGGAGTAACATCTTAAAAAAAAAAAAATAATAAGATTGAAACAGAGTCCAGTTGCCCTTGACTTAACTCTTCTAAGATAACTATGACCTGGATGAATGAGAATCTCCACAGACATGTTGCAACCCAGAGGAAGCTGGATCTCAAGAAGGAGACGAATTTCGATAGTACCTGTACAGCTGCAGCTACTGTGTGTGTATATTTGTGGTGGTGGAAATATGTAGATTCTGAAAGTTCATTTATCACTTTGACTAATACAGTCACATTGACAGATAGGCACACAAAAGATTACAATGTGTTGTCATCTTGCATTTTTACATATACTTTGCCTGCCACTCACAACAGCCCAGGAGGTGACTTTAAAAAACCTATACTTTACAAGAATAGCTGAAACATGGTCTGACACCAAAGTCAGAGAGCCACTCTCGTTGCAACAAGGACAAAATAACCAGGCAGCCTACTGGGACAAGAAGGGATGCTGTTAGCTATTACTGACATTCTGCATAAGCAAGGGGATGCAGAGAAACAAGGCCCAAATTATTATTAAACTAAATAGTCTGTGGAAAAAGTACCCCAATATTGAAGACCACCACAGAAAGAACGGTAACGGCACACTGCATTGACTGTATTTTTACTTGTGTAAAGCCATTTGGGGAAGAAGGAGCCCAAAAAACCCTGTATTGTTGCTGAGCAGTTTTAGTCCATTTTCAGAGGACAAAAACAGACTCAGCTAATGTTGACCCGAAGGATGGGATCAACTTGGGATCAGAATAGACAAACAACTTGGTCCTGGAGGAACGCAGAATCCGAGGCAGGAACTTGACAAGGTGAATTCTACTGTGTTTGTCACATTATATTTATAGTGTGGTAACATTATTGTCAATGTTATATTTATTGTTTGGTAAACATTGTTAACTTTTTTTATTATTTGAGGAGTTACTTTAAACAGCTCTGCTTACATTTGCATGCAAGTGTGATGTTAAAAGTTACGTTAGTTTCTAGTAGGGGTTGGACGACTGAACCAAAGAGTTATCTGTTGTTTTCCACTATCAGTAATTGATAGCTAATGTTGTGGTTAATATTTTACAGAATGTAGACATCTGAAGACATCTGAGGACATCTGCAAGCTTTTGGCTTATATGGAAAGAGTCTTAGATGAAAGAGACAATGAAAGAGCATCCAGAAGCAGAGGGAGTCTGAGGAAAGGACTCGGAGGGAAGCAAGGAAGTTTGAGGGAGAGGGGAGGGATTTGCAGATGGCAAAGTAGAGGGAGATGCAGGACAACTAGGGTTAAAACTTTCCTTTTTGATAAAGATATTTATGTCCCTGGTGCTGTAGAGTCAAGATCCATTACTGCAAACCACTTACTGCCCCCATGTCACTAAGTGCTCGCTCATGAAGGGAATGTTGAGTGTCTATAAATATAAGTATCAAGAGTCAAGGCCTGCCCTAAATGAAAATTGCCCTGAGATAACCGGTTATGATTTGGTGCTATATGAATAAAATTGAATAGAATTGAAATTGACCCCCCCCCAAAAAAAATTATTAATTATTCATATTTGCATTTTATAACTCATTTCATTGTTATACTATTTGTACATATTTTCACTGCATGCCCTAAAGGTTGGATAAAATAGTTTTGTACTGTTTGAAGTCTATTTTAATAATAATGATAATAAAAAGAAACCTCACATTAACTCTCCTCTCAATTCTTTCTGCAGCTGTACATTGTTGAAACAATTCTATCTTAGCTGATATTTAACCTTAAGTTGATATTGGGGATGAGTGTTCCATTAATTAAAGTGATTTTTTTACTTTTTCCATAGCTCCTGTTCAAGTATGATCTGGTAAAGTATGACATGGAGAAAGATGAACCAGTGAAAGATCAGTATGGTTACTGTCAGCGAGTAGAAAGGGGTACGATTTCAACTGCTAAACTTTTCCTCATAATAACTTTTAATTAGCTTGTCCTTGAAAATTGACTTAACCTGAAAAACATTAGAATTTATTTAAAACTTTGTGTTGTAATTTTCTTTTTAGGTGAGACTGGGCTTTTACTGTCCAAGGTTAGCGCCCTTAGCCCCTTCTTTGGCTATGCTGGAAGCAAGCAGTTGACTGAGAAAAAGCTGATGAGAAGTGTGTTTGTGAAGGGAGATGCCTACTTTAACACAGGCGACCTAATGGCTGAAGACCAGGAGGGCTTCATCTGTTTCAAAGACAGAGTGGGAGACACCTTCAGGTACAGTTTGAGATGTCTTTACTGCAGATTCAAACTATACACCAGGACCTTTAAAGAATTTTTACCACCAATTAGCTATACCACTTATCACTCTGAGGGATTGGGGGGGGGGCAATCCCAGCTGACATTGTGTGAGAGGTGGGGTGCACCCTGGATAAGATGCCAGTTTATCACAGAGCTGACATGTAGAGACAAAAAACCAACCACATTCACACCTACGGTCAATTTAGAGTTGTAAAGACTATCTTTAGACGGCAGGAGGGAGTCAGAGTACTCAGGAGATACACACAGGCAGGGGAAGAACAAGGAACCCTTTTGCTACAGTGCTGAGCCTACTGTGCTGAACACTGCACCACCGTGCTGCCCACCTTTAAAGAATTCCTCCCCATAATGGTGTTCAGCCTGTTGATATCATCAGACAACACATTTATAACAGAAAGGCTGTTCCAAACTAAACAAACTGAGAGATGTCCACAATAAACAAATTTGAAGGATGTAATAAAACGATGATACTTAGAACCACAGGGTAAACTCCTCTCTGTCCTGAGACTTCTGTTGTGCTGTGACATTAAGCCAGTGATGGTCAAAGATTTCTGGGACCTGAAAAACAGAAATTTTGAAGAAGCAATGATTCCAGAAAAATTATCATTGTTATTTGAACATATAAAGTGACCCATAAGACATACTATTGACTATGTTTTTAGTTATTAGTGTTGATACATATGTCAACAGAATTTTAAATTAGGTAATCATACTTCTAGAACATAATCAAGAAGTTTCAGTTTCCACTCAGCTCTCTGTTAAGTTGCATTTTATGAGAAATGTAGGATCCACAGTTTATTGGGGTTTTACTCTTAGAAGGGACTAAATGTCAGCATGTTGTGGTATATTGTACATCAACATAGTGAATTACCTCAATTCGGCCATTCTTT
Organism: Istiophorus platypterus; assembly: GCA_016859345.1. Lineage (NCBI taxonomy): Eukaryota > Metazoa > Chordata > Actinopteri > Istiophoriformes > Istiophoridae > Istiophorus > Istiophorus platypterus. The sequence goes on along the minus strand of CM029128.1, from coordinate 23,319,541 downwards.
TTTTGATCCTTAACCTGTGAGCCCCCAAAGTATAGAAGTTCAATATTATATAGTTGGAGCCCTCAAAAAGATCCAGGACTTAATCACAAATGTTTTGATAATTACAGGCCTACTTCTAATCTTCTATGTGATAAATTTGAAATTGTTCTTGTTTTCATGGGTATTTACTCTTAGAATGAATCTCCGTATTGTAGAATTCCCTTTTCACTGGTGGAGTCTGCCCTTCTCCACCAGGGATTCACATTGTGTACCTGCTCAGAATGGAATTGATGCAGGGAAACAATGCATCATGAACTGAATGTGATGCAGATTTCAGTATTAGCACATCAGATGATATTGTTGATTGTCTTCTTTAATTTATCAGCACCAGGGACCCCTGGTGTTTCCAAGCGTAGGCTGTAATCTAAAGTATTATAACCATTTAAAGAAGTAATGATTGGTGAAAATGGAATACAAGCAGGTATAAATGCCGATTTTGAACTACATAGCAGTATAGATTGGTCTGAAACTGCTCTGTCCTGAATGTCATGCAACACTTAGACTTGCACTCTTAATCCCTGAATTGAAATCAGTGTTTCTCCATGATTTCAGGTGGAAGGGTGAAAATGTAGCAACGACAGAGGTAGGAGAGACCCTTGGGCTGGTGGACTTTATCCAGGAAGTTAATGTGTATGGAGTGGAAATACCAGGTATGTTTAAAATATGTTTCTATTTGCATTTACCTCTGAGGAGAGAGTATTCAGCAAGTGTAAATATGATAAGATAAAGCAAATAAGATTATAAGATTTTTTTCATTGTCCTTTTGAATGGGAACTTTGTAATTTTTTCTTTAATGATATATAATTAACATTACAGATATGAACGAACTTTTTTCAAAAACACTTAGACAAAAATCCTATTTGAGGAATGGATGGGAGTTTAGGAGGAGAACCTTGTATCACCAATGATTGGTTGGTGATGACGTGAATTTGATGACAGGATGAGTATGATGTTTTAATCATATATATATACTAATGTAATTTCATATATTTTCTTTTTTCTCTCCTGGAATGATTATTTGAATTACCATGTGAGAAGCCTGCTGGAAGATGTTTCGTTATTGGAGGGACGGGTGTATTATTAATGTTTTAGAGCTGTTTTATAATCCCAAGAGGGATGAGATCAAGAACTGAGCAAAAGCTTGGGTTCCACACTGTTTCTAGTAATTTTCTTGATAATGAACAACCCAGGAATGAATAACACTGAGCTGGAGAGTGATGGCAAATGTTACATTGAAAAATGCTATCCACAGGGCATGAGGGCAGAGCAGGAATGGCTGCCATGATTATAAGACCAGGTCTCATGTTTGATGGGAAGAAACTGTTTGAGCACGTGATGAGGGATCTACCAGCATACGCTCACCCACTGTTCATAAGGCTTCAGGTAATGAGCAGAGGCATGCTAACATAATGTATCTGCATCTTGATTCTGTTCTGATGAGTGTTCTTTATTAAGACCCTTGTAGTGGAGTTTACATTAATTCAGTACATAACAGTGAAAAAAGTACCTATTTTGGCACCAATGATCTCAGTTAATGAATATTTGCAACCAAAAAAAGACACATATAATCATATGTATATACATCACATATATAAATAGATGAAAAAATATTTAATTAACCATTTTGGAATTACAGCCATTTCTTTACATTTTCCTTCCATTTTCAACGGCTCTAGAGTAAATGTGCAAACCAACGTAGTTATAAATGCAAGGGTTATTTTAATACTTGGATGAAAATCTAAAGTCTGGAATCCACTGATATCACTAAATGCTGAGTTTCCTCTCTTGAAATGCCTTGTCAGTCCCTTACTGCAGCCGGTTTCAGTTGCTGCTTGTTTGTGGGTCTTTCTGCCCTCAGTTTTGTCTTCAGTAAGTGATAAACATATTCAATTGGGTTGAGATAAGGTGACTGACTAGGTCATTGAAGAATATACAATTTCTATGCCTTGAGAAGCTCTTTCACAATGCTTTTTGGGTCATTATCCATTTGTACCCTCCTATCAATTTTAGAGCATTTGGCTGAATCTGAGCAGATAGTTCAGCCCTTTACTCAGAATTCATCCTGCTACTTCTGTCAGTGGTCACATCATTAAATTTTCCACAAAGTCTTATTTGGTCTATGTGTTGTTTGCACCTTTCGGTAAACTATATTTATCTTCATGAAGGCGTTCTTGATCGTACACTTTGACAATGAAATGCCTACCACCTGCAGAGTATTCTTGACCTGGCTAGATGCTGTAGGGGTTTATCTTCACCAGGGAAGGATTCTGTGATCATTGACTTTAGTTGTCTTCTGTAGTCTTCAAGGCTTTTTGGTGTTGCTGATCTCACCAGTGCATTAATTCTTTTTAAGAATGTGCCAAATTGTTGATTTGGCCACTCAACAAGTTTCTGCCACCCCCCATAGGTTTGTTGGGTTTTTTCAGCCTAACAATGCCTCCTTCAATTGCATTGTCAACTTTTTGGAATGCATTTTAATATTTTCCACGACCAGCTACCCAATGCAAATATGAAAATTTGAATCAACTCTATACCTCTTATCAGAACCTGAAACTGATTGTCAGTACTTGCATAATACTTTCTTATTCAATACTTAAGAGCCTTTGAAAATATGGGATTTTGTATAAAAAAATGGCTGTAATTCCTAAATGGTTAATGTGATATATTTCCACCTACACACACACACACACACACAAACTCTCTCTCTGACACACACATACCCCACTACACTTCAATCAAATGGCTTCAATTAAATTCATTGTGGTGGTGTCCATTGTGTGGCCATGTAAAGTGTATAGAGACATATGTTTTTTTCACTGTCCCCATGGGGAAAAATCATTGACATAATGTATTCCCAAGCCCCTTACCCTAACTTTAACCATCACAACAACCGATTGTATCCTGAACGATAAAACCAAGTCTTAACCCTAAAAAGTAGTCTGGACCTGTGGGGACCTCAATTATGTCCCCACAAGTGACATAGTTCTCCAAGGGTTGGCCTTGGGAATCCAGAAAAGATTAGAAAGTTTTCAGACCACTTCACTTTTTGTACTTATTTTTTGTACAAAGACTTATTTTTTTCCCTCATATCCACTCACAATCTGAGAAGGTGTAAACAGAACTTCAGAATTTTTTTTTTCCAAATTTTTTTTAAAAAGGAAAAAGTGAAATATCATATTGATGCAAGTATTCAGATTGTTTACTAAGTACTTATTTGAAACACCTTTTACAGTCACAAACTTGAATCTTCTTAGGAATGATGCAACAATCTTTGCAAACCTTGGATTTGTGGATTTCTGCCATTCTTCTCTACAAGTCCCTTGTTATGTTAGATCGTCCTTTTCAGTCTCTCCAGGGATGTTCAATTGGATTCAAGTCAGGGCTCTTTTAGGGCCGCTCAAGGACATTCACAGAGTTGTCCAGAAGCCACTCCTGTCTTGACTGTGTTCCTAGGAGCATTGTCTTGTTGGAAGGGGAACCTTCAGCCCAGTCTGAGGACCTGAGCTCTGGACCAGGTTTTCAGGAAGGATATCTCTGTACTTTGTGACCAATCTACCTGTCCCTGCTGCTGCTGTTGGGATGGTATTGAGCGGGTGATGAGCTTTGCCTGGTTTCCTCCAGACATGACACTTAGGATTTAGGCCAAGCAGTTTAACCTTGGTTTCATCAGACAAAAGAATCTTGTTTCTCATAATCTGAGAGACCTTAAGGTGTTCTTTGCAAAATCCAAGTGGGTTTGCATGCTTCTTTCACTGAGGAAAGGCTTCGGCCTGGCTACTCTGCAATAAAGCCCATATTAGTGGAGTGTTGGAGTGATAGTAGTTTCTGGGTCATTATAGGTGGGTACAGATGGATAATGACCCATTCTGGTAGTTTCAGGATCTCGCAACTTCAGCAAGAGGAACTATCGGGTTCTTGGTCACCTCTCTTACCAAGGCCCTTTTCTTTTAGTTTTTCCATGCGGGCAGCTCTAGGAAAAGTCCTGAATGTTCCAAACGTATTCCAAGAGTTATGGAGGCCACTGTTCTTTTGGGAAGCTTCTTTTCAGCAGCATTTTTTGAGGCTTCCTTAGACCTGTGCTTTGACGCAATCCTACTTCTGTGCTCTGCAGGTAGTTCCTCAAACATTACGATTTGGCTTTTGCTTTGATATGCATTGTCAGCTCTGATACCCTGTATAGACAGGTGTGTACCTTTCCAAATCATTTCCAATCAATTGGATTTACCACAGTTGGACTCATATCAAGGTACAGAAATATTTCAAAGCTGAGGTAAATTTCAAGTGCCATAACAAAGGGTCTGAATACTCGTGTCAATGTTATATTTCTGTTTTTTCTTTTTAAATTTTTTTTTAAACAATCTAAAAATCTGTGAACAGGATACTGTGGAGCACACACTGCAGTGAAAATAAATAAATGATGAAAATGAATAAATTCAAAAATTGAAATGCCAATGGCACATGCAGATTGTGGAGGCAGACAAAGAGGTTTATATTCTCTTCTGTTTGCACACCCTAAACCTCCAAAATCAAGCTTACTTAATGCACATTAAGTGCAAAGTAGTACAGTGTGGATATATTCATTCATCACTGATTCTTCCAACAATTAAATTCAATTCAACTTATTCTTATAGCACCAAATCATAACAGATGTTATCTCAGGGCACTTTTCATATAGAGCAGGTCTAGACCAGCCTCTTTGTACTTATTGTTTACAGAGACCCAACATTTCCCCCATGAGCGAGTACTTGGAGACAGTGGCAACAAAAAACACTCTTTTAACAAGTAGAAATGTTGAACAGATCCCGGCTGATGGTGGGCGACTGTCTGCCTCGACTGGCTGGGTTGAGAGTGAGAGAGAGAGAGAGAGAGAGACGGGGGGCAGGAGGGAGGAGAGAGAGCATAGCACAATAATGGGACTAATAGCTATATATACTATAGTTATACTAACAGGGCTAATAATATTACTAATGGGATAAATGAAATGGTAACAGTAGCAATCATAATAATTAAAGCAGTGGGTGTTGATTAGGCTCATGGGGCAGTAGACGGTCTGCAACCATGGATCCAGACTCAGGAGCATCAGAAAAAACCTGCAGAGAGCGACAGAACGAGAAACACACACGAGGGTTTTATGTAATAGAACTTGTGTGTTTTTCCAAATACTAAATGACAAATAACCAAAATTCATTTTGTAATTGTTTATTTAAAGATAAGAAGAAATTTCTAATTAGTTAAATTTTTATTTTTTTCTATTGGACCAGATAAGTACAGATAAGTACAGACATATTTTACATTTTGATTTGTTAATGATTATTGGACGTTAAAGACATAAATTAAGCATTTTCAGATATACAGTAGTGGAGTAGACCTGTAGAGCTTACATGCAATAATATTTGAAATTAGCCTTGATTGCCCTTATAGTTTCTCCAGTAATGGTAGAACCTGATAAAAATTAAATCAAGATATTCATCATGGGGGCATGGAAGGGTTTCAGAATACTATCACTGTTCTAGGCAAATAAAGGAAAGGGTCTGGACAGCTTTCTTGAAAGGTTTATGTTGATATCTAGATTTGTGGTTCCCTGTCTTTTTGTTGTTGTGACCCCCTGTCGCAGGTTGGATGTCAATGAGTTTATTCTCCTTGTTTGAATGTTACATTTGAATATGTAAATTTGAAATTTGAAGCCTGAACTTTACAGATTCAGATTCAGATTCAAATTCAGAGAACTTTATTTATTCCAGAAGGGCAATTCAGTGTTTGCAGTTTATCCAGACCATGTACAAACTGACAGAAAAGCAGCAATTAGCAGTATGTCAAAGGCAGTAGATAAATAGATATAAATAATAATGAATAAATGCATCAGTACATGGGCAGGAGATGCTCACTGGCACCCTTGTGTGGCCCCTTGCATGCTGACTCACAGGAGAACCAGGCAAAGAATAAAAATTTACATAAATTAACAGATTAAAATAAATAAGTAAATAAATGAAGCATTCTAAGATGCATTGTAGATTATACTCCATTTATAAAATAGTATAAAATAGTGGTTAGTTTTCCCAAGGGCACTTTATAGCACTGACCTGATGGCACTCCTACTATATAAATTATTAAACTACATAGTGATAAAAGCAAAGATTAGAAAAATGTAAAAAACCATTGTGTGTATTGTCATAGTTCTAATCTTACATTTGACCCCTTAGATTTTTGTCTTAAGACCACTTCTGGGGTCCATGACTGCCAGACCAGCAGATTGGGTTATTTTCATCAGTTCATCAATTATTTTCTCAGTGAATTAATTCACTTTCTATTGTCCGATGTGACATTTTGAAATATCAACCAAAAGTCCAAAATCCAAGGTATCTCATTTTTCATGATATAAAATTTACTTAGAGAAAAGTACCAAATTCTCAATGCTGAGAAGATTTTGCAGATGTTTGGCACTATTGCTTGAAAAATATTTTCAAATGAACCAGTTACCAGAATTTTTGCTGATTAATATTTTGTTGATTGATAAATCACTTAAAGTATCTAGTATACATTGTGTCAATTTGGTTCCCAACTAATAATCCTAAATTCAAAACATTGAAACCTGCTGATAACCCTGAAATTTACCTGATTGTTCCCCCCCCCCTCAGGAGATCATGGAAATGACAAGCACCTTCAAGCAGCAGAAGTTTCGGCTGGTGCATAGTGGCTTCAACCCTTCAACAATCTCTGATCCCCTCTATGTGTTGGACTACCAGCAGAAGAGCTATACTTCCCTGACAGACAGCATCTACCAGAGGATCCTCTCTGGAGAACACAAGCTATAGAACTCACAAGTATGGGGGTGATGACATGGTTTGAAACAATGCAGGAAGAGGGCTATAAATCAACTCTGATTATTTCAGTAGTTGTTATTTAATGGAAGCCTATGAGCCTATAATCAGATTGAATGATTTACCAAGGTCTGACTGAAAATACATCCTTAAGTTAGTGAATAAGAGGATCATGATTAGTTGACTGTATAAAGTTAGGTATTTGGACAGTGAAACATGTTTTTGCCCTGGTACACCACAACAATAGATTTGGAAAGAACACATTAAGATGTGGTTGAAGTGTTTGAGTTTTAATTCAAGGGATTTCTACCTCGTTTTTAGAGGCTCAAATGTAATTGGACAGACTGACATATTTATAAATATCAGGATTTTTTTTAACACTACAAAGGGTTAAAATCCTAACTATATGAAGTTGGGAAATCATGGCCATCACCAAATATTTTGTCCCCTGAGATAGCTTTCTTGTTTGTGGGTCTTTATGCTCTCATTCCTCTGTGCTCATTTGGATTGAGGTCAGATCACTGACTTGGCCATTGAAGAATATTCAATGTCTTTGCCTTGAGAAGGTATTGGGTTTCTTTTTCAGTATGTTTTCGGTCATTATCCATCTGTTCTGTGAAGCACCGTCTTATCAGTTTTGATGCATTTATGTATTTGATGCAATCTCAGCAGATAGTAAAGGTTTCCTTCCAAATTCATCCTGCTACTTCTATTAGCAGTCAGATCATCAAGAAAAACCAGTGAACCAGTTCCATTAACAGCCACAAATGATGTGGTGACTTTGGACAATTTGCTGCTCCTTTCTTTCTACATACTCTTCTCTTCCCATCATTCTGGTACATTCTCTTGATTGTAAGTCTGCATTAAAGATTGTAAGTCTACAATCAAGAGACACTTCCCTCCCCAAGACTGCTCTTGACCTTGCCAGAAGTGATGAAGAGGATTTTCTTCACCAAGTTAAGAATTCTGCACATCTACTTTAGTTGTCTTCTGAAGTCTTCCAGGCCTTTTGGTGTGGGTTAGTTCACCAGTGCATTCTGTCTTTCTAAGAACTTACCAAATTGTTTATTTGGCTACTCCTCAAGTTTTGCCATTACTCTGATAGGTTTGTTGTTCAGCCTAATAATGGATTCTTGAAAATGCATTGACACCTTTTTGGTCAAAAATTGAGTGTTCTTATGAACAGCTACCAAATGCAAATTAATCACTTGGACTCAACTCCTGACCTTTTATTTGCTTCATTTTTCATGAAATTATGTGGGAACAGGCCACACTTGTCCATGAAACTGATTGTCAGTCACTCTAGAAAAATAGAAGGATGGAGTTAAACTCTAAATGGTTAATTTGATATTTTTGTCAAGCCCCTGAAATTAAAGCTTAAAGTTTATGCAAACAAATCAAGATGAGATTGAAATAATCAATCTAATAATAATCAATCTTGAATCCAATGTGGTTGTGTACAGGGGCAAAGACATGAAAATTGTTACCTTGTCCAAATATGTATGCACCTAACTGTACATATGAACAGTATATATATATATATATATATATATATATATATATATATATATATATATATATATATATATATATATATATATATATATGTTTATATATATATATATATATATATATATATATATATGTATATATATATATATATATATATATATATATATATATATATATATGTATATATATATGTATATATGTATATATGTATATATATATATATATATATGTATATATATATATATATATGTATATATGTATATATATATATATATGTATATATATATATGTATATGTATATGTATATGTATATATATATATATATATATATATATGTATATATATATGTATATGTATATATATGTATATGTATATACACACACACATTTAAAGGTTTAAAAAGACCTTAGTAAAAGTGCAAATTCAGGTGTTTGCCCTTTTGGAGTTAATTAATAGAGAAGTGAATTGACTATGATATATCAAGTTTGGTCAGGGGTAAAACACCCTGATAATGACGAAATAACATGCCAATAGCCATCCCTGAATATGCACTTTAATTGAAACATTAAGACTCTTTAATGTTATTTGATCATTTTTGAGGATTTTTGTACCACTTAAATGCCCTCATACTGTGCAGACAACTAATTAAAATAACTTGATATATTGCAATACATTAAATTGTCCATTAATTTTAGGGTACAATATTAAGGGATTCAGTTTCAACTCTCAGACAGAGTAAATGATTCAGAAATATGTATTTGCAACTTTAATGACATGTCAGATTAGTTTGAACTTTGTTTTTGTTTTTGTTTTTGTTCGTCTGTTTTCTATTTTTCACATGATCCAAAAATTTCTCCACAGATATTTGCTTTTCACTGTTGTTTTTCTCAAGTTAGATTTTAATATATCATTTAGCATTGCCACATTACCCTGACACACTGCATGTGTTTGGAGTATGGAAGCCCAAAAGTGCCCAGATATTTAGCCATATCAAATGTTTTTTTTTTCCCATTTATGTTTTTTAATGCTGTGAAAGTTCTCATTCCATGATTTACTTACTTTCATTTTTATTTTTTCATTTACTTAGCTTTTTTTTTTTTTTTTTTTTTTTTAAAGGGGATTGAATTTGTGCTGCTAAATTTCTAAACAGATATGTTTGAGATCTTTTGGATTATTGTATACTATTAGGAAGGATAGAAGTCCCTTAACATTAAAGGATAATTCCAGTATTTTAACACTCATATTTTGCCATCATTCCAATATTGAGCGAGAATGCCATAACTGCCAACTGCAAAGTGGCTGCAATTTATCAGTTAGTTTGTTATATTGTGACTTTCAGTGGTGGAAGAGATATTCAAATCCTTTACTTACAGTAACAGTAGAAGTTCTAATACAGCAATGTTAAAAAAATTCCATTACTAGTATCAAGTACCAAGTCAACAAATAACTTATGGTAATAATATTATCTCCCGGAGGAGGTCTTTCCACTCTCAGAACAGCATTTTTCTTGAGGAGACATTGCTTTGGTGGTAGTCATCATCCTGGTCAAAATAGTCATGGCAACAGTAGCCAGGCAACTCCCATGTTCTTTCAGATAAAATAACTGTTTTTGTCAATGGAGTCTTATAACTTAGAACAGATGATAATGGCTGTTTCTTGTTTAACAAAAATGATCCTACTATTTAACTAAAATGTCTATTTTTATTGGAATGTTGTCAGAGACTTATATTAACAACCTGAACCTCTTGTTGTTGAAAACAAGCACTTTTATTGGACGTACTTTGATGTGGACAAATGCCCATTTGGATTAAATTGTAGTAGTTTAGTGGTTGCAAAATATAGAGTTGATGCTCACCATTGGACCAGAAAAGTTGGGAGAATAGGGCAAAGGTTTAAAAATACCGGAACTATCATTTAAAGGTCTTTACTTACACCTTCACAGTAGATGAAAGGGGGAATCTGGGATTTGAACATCAGTGACAAGTAAAATTAGCAAGTAAAAATACTTAACAGTGATTAAAACAAATAGATATCACCATTGTTACCCAGTGTTCTGAGGTATATTGTAAATAGTAATAATCAGAAAGTTAATTTAACTTTTATTTTCAATCAGGGTATGAAGATAAATGTAAGTGTTGCCTACAAGTTAGAGGCTGATTGTGGTTTATAAAATGTGGGTCATATTTTGAAGTTTTAGCTTTTATTCCTTACATTTAACTTCCGAAGGTAATTACTCAGAATTCACTAACCAGCAGGTTGTAAAAGACTTCTGTGGAAGAGAAAACAAAGGTTATTACATGAACTGTCTCTTGTAAACATCCACAACAAATCCACTTCCTGCTCCAACTTTGACCCTCACTACTCACTGTAGTTTAGTCAGCCAACTCACATGGAATAGACTGTGATGTGAATGGAAAATATCTGCATTGTTTGTCTCTAGGCTCTGATCACATGCGTCGCCACAAGGAAAAACCAAATTCAGCACAGCAGGGAATGACAATAAGAACTTCGCTAGGGGGATGGATGCTGGGTGGAGGTGGGGCTTTTTAAATCCTGTAATAACAGCTGCATCAGAAGTGACAGCATAGCTTAGATGTGAGAGGTGTGGCAGCAGGTTTGGCAGCAGGTTTGGCAGCAAAACAGTGAATTGTGCTTAAGTATACCACTTTGTAAAAAGGGTGTATTGGATACATAGTATGGTGCAGTGACATGTGTATGCCATTTTCAGTATGTGTAGTAGCGGACACAGGTTGACTGTCTGAACTAAAAAGTCTGCTTCATTTGTGCATGAAACCTGTATACAGTTTCCATGCACAGTGAGGGATTAATATGCTCTGCACTAACTTTGAAATTTTAGTGGTTAAGGTAATCTCTGTAAACAGATAAACAGCTTGTGTTTCTTCAAACATCAAACTTGGTTGTAGTGATATCATTGAGTTCCCAAATTCCAGTAGCTACTTTAGCAAATATAGTGTTACAGCTAATAGAAATATGGCCAAAACTACAAGTATAAGAAACAAGTTGCAATTTAGCAGAACTGTTCTACATTTTAGGATATACACTCAAGCCCACAGTGTCACACTCTTGTGTCCAGTACAGTCAAAAGTTTGGAGGTGTGTTTAGCAAATTAATAATTATTAAAATAATTTTATTTTTCAATTTAGTCAGAAAACACGTGGTACTCTATTTTTGTAAATCAGTTAGAGACAACAAGGTACTACAGCCAACTGCAGTACAGTTAACAGTTACACCACACATCCCAGTCTTCTGCATTGTTGGTTAATGTATTTCTCACTCATTGAAATATTTTCAGTAATTAATTGATAAAGAATCAATGATAGAAATCTCTACTTGCAACACCACAATGCCTCCTTTGATCATTTCTACCCTTCAGCATTTGTCTAGGACATTCAAAGATTATCCATTTTGTAACCTGACTCTGGATAAGACAGCAAGAACTGTAATGAACAAGGAGGGCGGAGTGCAGAATACTTGGGCAGAATGACTAGATTGTCATGTTCTTTTAAAATCATGCATACTGGATAAATGGAAATTTGTTAAAAGATACAGTTAAAAATACTAGTAAAAATATGCATTTAATTAGTATAAAGCTCAAACTTTCTTTTAAAATTTTTCTCATATAATGACTTAGTGCCCTTAAGGAGCCAACTTATGGCAGATGAGTTCCAATGGTTCCTTCACAGCTGTTTCGAGCACACTGCACAAGAATCTCTCAGCTGTTTTAAATGTATCTGATACTCAATGACTAATTGCAGAAACAAGCTGAGAATGAAAGCAATAAGGTTAAAGTTGTGTAGGGGCGACCGGGGACTAAGTTCGTAGAGCAGGTCATCCATGAAGCAGAGGCTCCTCTGGTCGACATGTTGAAGTTGCCTTGGGCAAGCTACTAAACTCCAAATTCCCCTTGATGTATCATCGGTGTGTGAGTGTGTGTGTATGAATAGAAAAGGGCTGTTTTTGTAGAAAAAAAAGCACTGTATTATTGTTAGTGTTTATGGGTGAATGTGGCAATAGTGTAAAGCACTTTAAGAGGTTGATGAGACTAGAAAAGTGCTATATTAGTGCAGTAAATTGACTGTATGATGTTTAATTCTCAGCTTCCCCTGACTAGACCCCTATTAACTTCACTTTTCATTTTTAACTTTTTTGTATTTCAACTTCTGGTTAGTATTACTGGCTATACAAGTAAAAGGTTGCTGTCCTGAGCCTACAATACTTTTAGCAAAGTTGTTTCAGATTTCCACATTTATTAGGAAATGATGTGGCCTGAAACCACCAAATTCACCCGATGTTAGGTAAAAAAGACCATCTTTTAAGCAGTTACCTACAGAGCTAACTTACTTATAACGAGTTCAACTATCTTTCTGTGTTTTGCACTAACTGTTCCTATAATGAAAATTATATATATATATATATATATATACTCTGTTTCTAACAAATCAAGATGTGATTGAAGTGTAGATTGAAGTGTACAGGTTTAATTCAAGAGGTTTCACAAAAATATCATCTTAACTGTTTAGGAATTAGTATAGAAGGGTTTAGTATAGTGGAATAGGAATATTCTTCAATGGCCGAGACCCACAAACAAGCAACAACTGGAGGTGATTTCAGCGGGCCTGGCAAAGCATCTCAAGGGAGGGAACTCAGCATTTGGTCATGTCCATGGGTTCAACACTACAGACAGTCATTGGCTGCAAAGGATTTTCCTGGTATTAAAACTCATCCTTATAATTATGTTGCTTTGTCCAATTACTTTTGAGCCTCTGAAAATTATGGAATACATATAAATAGGACTGTAATTCTTCAAGGTTAAAATTACATTTTTGAATGTGAAACCCCTTGAACTAAAGCTTAAGGTCTACACTTCAATCACATCCTAATGGTTTTGTTTCAGATCAACTGTGGTGGTCTACTGAGGAAAAATTCTGAATATTGTGTCATGTGCAAATGATAATGGACCTATCAGTATATTTTATGATTAATATAAATTTTCACCTGCAGACTCTCACCAAAATTATTTTTCTTTCTTCGATATGATTAACTTACTATCACGATAAAATAACTTTCAACACATAGCTCAGGGATTATATAAAATTATTGGAACTATGGCAGCTCTTGGTATCCATAAAAACCTAATCTCCATCTGAAGTCCTGCACATTTTTTTATTACTAGCCACAGAATGATCATATATTTTTTTAAAAAAAACAACAGCAACAGTACAACATTGGAATTTTGCTATATAATATGTGATTCCTATAGTCAGTCCTGTTTTTTGAGCCAAACGATATCTATGGCCCAAAGCTCTCCATTATAGGTTTACTGATTGGGGGGGGGGGGTAACAGGGTGACATTTGTAAATCTGAAGTAGAGTTTATGAATCTGAGCTACTTTCCAGCTCCAACCTCTATCATCCTGTTTGAATCAGACTGCCAGTTCCCTCCATTGTTCACTATCTGAGCCAGAAAAAAAACACTTGAATCATTCTGACTTTCACTTTTACAAATATGTAGATAGTGATGTTCACATTGAACTGTGGCTCAGGGGCATCGTTCTTGTCTTCCTATAGTCTCATCACATACACATGTGCTTTGAGTGTGTTGCCATAATGAACTCATGATACTCTTCTGTACTGAAATGATGAAATAAGCTTATCAGTTGATGGTGCTGCGTTTGAATTTATGTGGCCCACTATGAGACATCTCCTTTTTGCCTGAGTCTTGAGCTTTCTGAGAAGCCATGATTCCATAGTGATAAAAAACAAAACTGTCTATAGCTGCTTGGTTAAGCAGGATACTGTGGCACAAAAGCAGAAACAAACACACTCACTAAAATCTATTCTAAGGCAAATTATATCACAAGTACAGGCTATGTAATGTAAAAACCATTCCCTAGTCTATAATTTCTCTTTGAGACAAAAGAAATGAAGAGAAGGGAATGGTGGGCAAAACCTGAAAGAAAATCTTGACGTGATTGAGAGAAAAAGGCAAAGAAAGCGCAAGAGAAATTTTCTTTAGAAAGAGGTAAGAAAGAAAGGAGCAAGTAAGTAAAGTGTTCCATTAGCTTCTGTGTTACACAAGCTATTGGAACAGACATTAAGCACTTTACGTTGCACACCTTACACAACATTACATACACACACATATTGAGAACACACCAGGGGCATTTGGAAATTCAGTATCTTCCCCAAAGATATTTCAACATAGGGATTGGTGGAGCCAGGGGTTAAACCACTATGCTTTGTCTGGCAGGTGATATCCCTGATTGACAGATTCAGAACTGACTATATGCCAGGGTTTTTTATTTTTTGGGTAATTGATATTTCTCGTGGTAGCCAGTACATGAGGTAGTAGAATGGGTGTTCAGACTTGCTGCATTTGTTTTATTTTTTCATGTGCACAACTATAACATGGTCCATTGTTATTTTTCTCTACTTCTCTAAGATGCAAGAAGAAATCAATATTGGTTCATTCATTACATTAGCTATTTTGGTTTTATTTCAAACATATTCTTTTTAAAAATTATCTATGGTTAGTATTCAAAATTTTCTGACTTAATTAACTATTTGTGCTAGTATCACTTTTGCTAACTACAAAGCAATATCAGATACTCCCACAAGGATCCCACACAGTCAAAATGAGAATGAACTGGAAAGCATACATTTCATTAACATTGTCTAATTTTTTTTAAAGCAAAAACCGAATGATTTAAAAGATAACTTATCACATAAAAATTCAACAAATAGTGGCTCTAAGAAAAAAGGTAGTCATACAGGAAATTGAAACAAGTGCCATATTAAGAATGGAAAACAGCCATAAACCAAAACTCATTAAAATTCCTTCTTCACTATTAATAGTGAAGAAGGAATTTTAATGAATTTAAACATGTTTAAACATGACATATAAGAAACACTGAAAAAAGGAATCTAATCAACGCCTCTTTTTTTTGGTTGTCATATTGATCTCTTTTAGAGGATCTGAGAGATTTTAAGCCACATCTGTATTCAGTAGGAGAAACAGAACTGATTGCTTGTCTTCACAGCGAGCTCTTAAGCCATGTTTTTCATTCATCTGTTTCATGTGGGGCTGACAGATCTGATAAAAGAGGTATTTTCTTCAAAACAGCTGTCTACATAAGCTCTGCAGTGTCTTGTGTTTTAAATGAGCCATTCAAATGTAAACACCTCCTAAAGGGTAATTTTATGCATCCATTCTATTTTCTTCCTTTTTATGCATGTGACGGCAGTGGTTCTGTGCTGACTTTTAAGCTAAATATTGGGTGACAAACGTTCAGTACTGATACTGAATGCATCATGTGGGACACAGACAGAGGACTGAAGGTTCTGCAGCTTTGCTGCTAACATGCAGCTTTCACTAGTGACTGTGAGGCTATACCAACAAGAAATTAATTTGTGAATCAAGCACTATGAAACTCCATTTAATAGTTTTGGAGGTTTTTTTTAAGAATTTGAAAATGTGAACCTTTGTTAGACAAAAGGTCATGGGATCAAAAAGGTCAGTCAGCTTTATCCTATGATCACCATATTCTTGTGTACAAAATTTAAAGTTGATCTGTCCAATAGTCACTGAGATAGTAAGTAATGACCAAAAGTGGTGGACCATACAACACTGCTATTCTGCCATGACAGCACAGTGACTGGAAGCCAAGACAGTGATGGAGTGGCTTTGGGACAACACTCAAGGACCCTGACTGTACTCGTGTGGCCCAGCCAAAGCCCCAAATAATCCCAATGGAACATCTGTAGAAACCCTGTAGATGACAGTTCAAAGATGCTTCCCATCTAATTTTACACTGAATCCTAACTGCGGACAAGTTAGTGAGTGAGAATTGGATAGTTTCAGGATCTGTATACACATATGCATGCTGGTATATATATATTGACAGGTCAGATGAGACAATACATGTTCTTACCCAGAGTGAATAGGGCTGGACACACCATGGATCACAGCCATGATGTCTTGAGTCTCATCACATGTTCTCTGACAGTTGATCAGTATCATATTAAAAGCTTACATAATGAGCCTTTATAAAACATAAAGGTGCAAAATCACAAAAATCACACTACCTCACTTGTACTATATCTAGACAGTTTTTCACTTTGCATCCACTAGTTTTTGCTTGCTCGCTGGATGTTAGGAAGAAATAGATCAACTACCCAAATCCAAGTGTGACTTAACCAAGAAGACTGCAAGTTTTCTTGCTGCCAAAGAGGGCCTCTACAAAGTTATTACCTGTAATGAAAGATCCTCATTCTGTAACACTATTGTTCTATTACAATTACTATTTTTTGTATCACAGTCCCAAAAATTACAATAGAGTGAGGAGTCTACTCTAGTTAAATAAGCGAATTCTGATCACATCATGTCAGTTAAGGATTGAGAAGCTCAAAGTCCAGATCTCAAAATAAATATAATTTAAGCCAGTTGATCACCAGTATAAATATAGCTGATATTAATTCCACCATTGATAATTGATGTTGTGTATAAATATTTTGATGTGTACTGGATTCAAATTCAAAAATAGATTTGATATTAGAATAGTGAATAAAATGTAATTAAATCTGAATGTCGATTTCAAAACCTTATATTGTTTAGCAGACTGAATCCAGTTGTGATTGATAATTCACATTTAAAATTGATGCATTTATGAACCACAGTTGCTTCCCTGTCCTTTGTAGGGTCCTAAGTACATCATCAGTACATCATGTCAGTCCAAGCTTATATCCACAGACAGCTGGCGACCTACAATCACGCTACAAGAAAAATTGATAAGAAGTGACTGTGTGCTCCAGACACACTCAATTTGGGTAGTTGATCCATCAATCTGTGCATCCCATTCAAGAATCATTTAGAATGGTGTATGGGACTAATTAACTATCAATGTAATTTTCAATACCCTTAATAGATGAGCAAGAGTTAAACAACAAACATTTTATTTAACAGTATAAATAAGTAATTAGGAAATTACCTGGAAAATTAAGGAAAATTAACTGGATAACTGAATAATAACCAGCTGGTTCATGTTAATCCAGACATGTGCTTAACCAAGGAGAGAATCCCAAGTGGTATCTCACTTCAGGAATGCACAATTTATTTTAGAAGAGACTCACTCAGGGATTGTAAGAGTGCGGTGAAGTATGCAGAAGGTTGTGTGTTTGAATGTGGGTTTTACTATATTCTTGGAGGCTGAAAACCAGGAGCCCACTATACTTCTGAGGTGGGACAGCTTTGTGAGGACCAAAATGTTGGACCCCACAAGTTTAACTGGCTGTTGAGGGGTAAGACTTGGTTTTAGGTTTCAGGTTAGAATTATATTTTGGTTATGGTTAGGGTTGTAATGCTTAAGGAAAGGAGCTAGGGAATTCATTATGTCAATGAAAGGTCTCCACAAATATATTAGGCAATGGCGTGTGCGCATGAAAGGGAGACAGCCAATCAACTATGTGTTTAATTTTAATAACTTTCTTTGTGAACTATAGTTCAGTCTGATGAATAAGGTTTTGTCTCAGGTTTGGGAACACCTATTCTTGTCTTTCCTCTTCTTGGGATGAGTTCATGTTAATATTGTTATCATTTCAGTACATGGTAAATGGACTATACTTTTCTAGTCTTTTTGACCACTCAAAGCACTTTTATACTACTGTCACATTCTCCACAGCACGTTTTTTCTACACAGTGATGTGCAACTACACACCTAAACATTCACACAACAATGACACACATCAGGGGCAATTTGCGGTTCAGTATCTTGCCCAAGGACACTTCATCATGCGGACTGGAGGAGCTGGGGATCGAACCACCACGCTTCTGGTTAGTGGGGATCACTCTACCACCTGAGCCGCCCCAGCTCCTAAGTCTGGAAAAGGTGGTTCCATGTCTCATAGTGATTCTTACCCTTTATCAAAATTTGGCTCACAGAAACAGGGAAAAAGTTTGAAAAGTTTATACTATAAACCTCTCCTTGTTTCTCTCCTCGTGGAATTTAACAGAATGTCTGGTGGGGTGTCCTCACTACAAGCCTGCAGGGCTGAAGGCCACTTATGCAAAGCAGCATGGCTCCCAATTTCAGCAGTGCGGGGAAGCCTATCGTAATTGTAATTGTAAATGCAAGGAGGTTATGATTTCAAACATGTCGGTTTGTACCCTAGGAACAAGCGGATGAAGTAATTATACTTTAGTAAAATAAATTAGGTAAAAAAAATACCGGTTCAAAAATACTCCATTACAAGCAAATGTCAATCATTGAAATTTTCACTTAAGTAAAATAATGCATGTATAATCAGGAACATGTAATTAAAGTATTAAAAGTAAAAGTACCAAATGCAGAGAATTGTCCCCTCCAACTGGTACACTATTATATATTATATCATAAAATTATTATTACTCATGTTTTAATGTGTAAAGAGCATGTTACTGTTACTCATTTGAGGTTAAGCTAATGTTTAACTGTTCTATATAAGGCTGCAACTAATGATAATTTTCATCATGGATTAATCTCCTGATTATATCTTCAATTTAATAATTGATTGTTACCTCCATGAAAGAAGTTATTTTTTAACCCCTGTCTGTTTGTTTATTGGTTTGTTTGTGTGTTTGTCAGCAAGATTACACAAAAGTCCTGAACCAATTTCGACCGAAATTGGTGGAAGGATGGGTTATGGCCCAGGGAAGAACCCATTAAATATTTTGGCCCGATCTGGGTCATATACAATGAATTTGAATTTTTTCTCTGACATATGGTGTATTTTGTTTGCTTAGGTGGAGGTCTGTGCTCCACTAGTGCATGTCTAGTTTTATATAGAGACTACAACTCAAAAAGGATGGGTATCACTGGCAAACAATGCATTTTGTAGCTTTTTTATTTCAGTGATACCACTTACAGTGAACCACTTACAATAGTTCTAAAAAAATGTAGTTAAAGGGTAAGAACATTATTTTCAACTGAAATATAGTGGAGTGAAATTATTATGTAGCAATAATTGGAAATACTCAAGAACAAGTACCTCCAATTTGTACTCAATTACAGTGCTTGAATAAGTTTCGTTAATTATTTACCTCAAGTGTCAGCAGTATTATTGTTGTGGAAAGTCAGTGTGGGGATTGTTTTAAACACTTAATTTAAAATTGGGTTGTTTATTTAACTGCATAAAAATACTTTGCATTTTAAATTCTCAAATTCTTAACCTCTTGTAACTACAGCTGCCAAACAATTGTAGAGGAGTAAAAACTCCAATACTTCCCACAATTGGAAGATTTCTTGCAAATTCTACAAGTGCCATACTTGAGTAAATGTGCTCAGTTTCTTCCCAACAATGGTAATAACACCTATTTTTGGAATGTTTTATAAATTTATATTATTCTTTATAAATATTTAAAATGTATTTGTATCCCCATAAAAGATATTCTGGGACAACTATGAACTTAATATTAAATTACATTTGATAATGTAAAATTTTGGGGTTGGAGGATTTAAACAGCAGATGGCAGCAAAATGTTTCAAACAGTTACACAGCAGCCAGAGGGAGGAGGATTGCAGTTTGAGTTGTATTGAGGCTTAGCTGTGGTGCCATAACAACCTGTTACATATGGAGTGGACACAGTGGGATGGCAGCCATTTAAATTTCATAACCATCATGCTGAAGACATCGAGTTAGGTTGTTGAGGCATGGGATGAATATGGGACTTTACTTGTTATTCCCACTTAGGTTCCCATTTTTACAGCTTGTAGAATTGCATAAATGATTAAAAATTACATGAATGGGGGCATTATTTTTGATCTGTATTCCTATTATATTGATCTCTGGATTGCTATTATATTGATTCATGCCTGAGGTTCTGTAGTATGATTTGGAGTTTTGAAACTTCATACACAGTTATGTACAAAATTATTTGGACAATATTCAAATTTTTGTAATTTTTTCTCTGTAAATCATCAGAGTGGATGTGAAGCAGAGCCATCAAAATGTGATTGAAGTGTAGGCTTTCAACTTTCATTCAGTAGGTTGAACAAAAATATCACATTGACCCTTAAGGACTTTAAAGACAATTTTTATGCATAGTCCCTTAATTTCAGAGGCTCAAAACTATTTGGACAATCGGCTGACGAGATTTTTCATTTCCAGGTGTGGCCTGTTCCCTTTTTCTTTATTTTTAAATGAAGCAGATGAAGTCCAAAGTCTAGAGTTAAATGCAAGTGGTGAATTTGCATTTGGTAGTGGTTGATAGAAACTTTCAATAAACCAAAGAGGTGTTCATGCAAATGAAGGAGGTCAACATTAAGTTGAAAAAACAAAGCAAATCTATTATACAGATGATAGAAACTTTCATGTATATACAGAGGCTTTACCACAAGGTGCAAAACATTGTTTATCTACACCAGAAAGATGGGAAAAGAAGAGCAGAGAGAAGGAAAGAAATGGCTCATGATCCAAAGCCACCACATCATCTGTCAAACACGATGGAGGCATTGTATGGCATAGGCATGTATGGCTGCCAGTGGAACTGGGTCACTGGTGTTTATTGATGATGTGACTGGTGATAGAAGCAGCAGGATGAAATGAAGTGTATAGCTCTTTACTATCTACTCAGATTCAGCTAAATGTTGCAAAACTGAT
This sequence comes from Istiophorus platypterus, assembly GCA_016859345.1. Lineage (NCBI taxonomy): Eukaryota > Metazoa > Chordata > Actinopteri > Istiophoriformes > Istiophoridae > Istiophorus > Istiophorus platypterus. The sequence goes on along the minus strand of CM029128.1, from coordinate 23,298,519 downwards.
AGGACAGTGCTTCACAATACAGATGGATAATGACCAAAAAACATACTGCAAAAGCAACCCAAGAGCTTCTCAAGGCATAGATATGGAATATTGTTCTCTGGCCAAGTCAGTTTCCTGACCTCAGTCCAATTTAGCATGCTTTTTTAGTCACTGAAGACAAAACTGAGTGTAGTAAGACCCATAGACAAGCAGTTGCAGTAAAGGAGCATTCATTGACTGCAAAGGATTCTCAAATAAGTATTAAAAATAATCCTTCTATGTATAATTATGTAAGTTTGTCCAATTACTTTTGAGCATCTAAAAATGAGGGGCTATGTATAAGAATGGCAGAAATTCCTAAACAGTTAATGCAATATTTTTGTTATCCTACTTTGTCTCTCAGGTCATGTTTTAGAGTTGTCTAGAGTAGTGCTAGAGTGTGGCATTTCCCATCATGCAGTGAAGTTTTGCTGTCCTTGAAGAGTAACTGTGTTGATTCTACAAAGCCCTGGCAGCAAATAAGCTGGTTTGGCGCTTGTCATAGAAGGAACAGTAGAAGTGTAAATAATCATATTAACAATGGTTCTATTCTATTAAGCTTCCCAGTAAGTCAGGCTAGAGCTGGTACTGTAACTGGTTCACTAAATGAAATGCAGCCATCATTAACATTAATAATTCCAACTCTGTTTTTTCCTGTTTCTACAAGTCAAAACAAAGGAACACTTGGATGTCTTTGTAAGGTCTTGGATCATCTTTTGTTAGATATTTACACTGATGAAGGTCTAGCAACAGAAACATTAGCATAAGTATCAGGTAAGTGTGCTGCCATCTTTTCTCCAATGATTATATTTATTTGTGGATGGTCATAGTAAGTAGAATTACATCATAATAGGCTGGTTAAGAAACTTTTTAACCAAAAACATGGCCAACTGAGATACAATTTTTAAATGATTAGCTGACATTTGTCTACTGCTGCTAAGGTCAAGAATTAATATTTTAATCTCCTCCTTACTAAAGTGCTCAGAAAAAAATTATGAAAAATTCCTTGACAACTGGGCAGATCCATCTGCTTATTGGGAATAGGAACAACACTAGCCCTGATGCAGGGGCATGCAATGTATCAATGTACCACATGAATATCTTTTGGAATTTGTACATTTTAATTACAAATCCATTCATAAACTGAAAGTAAGGAAATCTTCATAGAGATCTAAAAGGTCACCATGAAGAGAAGGTCATTTCAATAAAGGTTAACTAAACCATTTTGAATGAAAGATGATGCAGGACCTTGCTCACTAAGTGGGAGGAATTCTCACCATTGCAACTTGTATTTGCAAAATTCTTCCTCTAACAAATTTTATCAATTGATCTGTGTCTTAAATATCCAAGTTCCAAAACATATCCATGCAGCACCTTGATATAATAAATAACAGCCAAAGTATCTGACTAAAGATACATATACAATGAGTAAAAAAGGAGAAAATTTAGTTATTTATTTCAATTGAATCTTTTGGAAGAATATATAATTAAAGAACAGGATCAGCCTTGTCAGTCATGTGAGTTGTTCTTTGTATAATAATTTGGTTATTCAGTAAAGCTATCCAATATTACCTTTTGCTGAAATGATGAAAACACTGGACACTTCTCCTCTGACTAAGTATTTTAAAATTAATCAAGTAAAAATATTCTTTGTTGGTAGCTTTTACAGTATATTATACAGATAGCCTGGGGGTAGGGTCACAGACATTAAAAGTTGGACAGCAGCTCCTCCTCACACTGAGCTAGCTTTTACTGGAATGTAATATGTGTTCAGGAGCCCTTCTTGACATTTTAATTTCTATCAATACCATCAATATTGACAATCATAATGTTTACTGTGTTTCAAGGTTCACTCGATGCTCCAGCTGGATGGATAAATGCTGGTTGTGCTGCATTGTGTAAGATGACAACAAGCAGTGTGTACAGGGTATCCAGAGAAAACTTTCCACTCTGCCCAGCCTATAGTCACAGTGGAAGTGACTGTTTGTGCTTTGATTTGTTGGTCAGTAATGTTCTTTTTGGTAATGTTTGTTAATTTGCAATCCCAACTGAAAAGCTCTAGCATCTTTAGAGAGGTCAAACTCATTCTTATACTTACCATGTGGCACATGAAAGAGACGCTTGGTTTGAACACTGTGTTAAAAGTGAAAGTCTTGTTTTTTTCTTTCCTTTCAGTAGTTCTTCTTTGTTTCATGTGTTCAAATGATGCTAATGAAGCCTTATCTGATTCAAGAACATTGTGTGTTGCATGCCAAAAGTTAAAGTGTCAGTTCACCCAAATTACATTAAAAGCATATTTTTTTTCCCCCTAGAGGTATCTCCCCATGCAGATCCTGGTTTTGAGAAAAATGCATTTTGCGTCCACCCCAGTGTAATTGTATTTGTGCTGTTCAGTGGATTATCCCGGGGATTTAATCTAAAAAGTGTGAACTGAGTTTCTATGATTTGCATCTTGGTTTTGGTTCATAATGTGACTTCAAATACCTAACTGAAGCTGAAAATTCTAACTGAAGGACTAAAAAATGGATCAGTATTTTCACTGTATGTGTAGTCTAATATATATTTGCATTCCTCCAACTTTGTAGCCCCCAGAGAATAAGTTATTACTATAATCAAAAGGGTATATATCTGTTTCAGCTCAAATGCTCTACTTAATCCTATCACAAAAATCCATTCTGACATCTTATCACAAATAAGGTATAGTACAGTATACTGCATTTTGCAACCCTTAAGCATGCATAAAAATATTTTCAACTGCAGGAATTTTGTGATGGTAACCCACTTGTTTTATGTTTGGGAGAGAATCTGCTCATAGGGAGTGTAAGACTCACTGTATTATTCTTTAAGACAACCAAAGAGTGTCAAAAACTAAATATAATCTAATATTTATGCTTTGCTCAATATTTTATGCCATGTCTTGAGTATTAAAGTACAGAGTGAAATAAGTATAAAACCTGAATAAAAAGGATTGTCTTATGAAATTCATGTAAAAAAGATTTACAACTGCATGACAATTTGTTTAAAAAAATATGATGATCCGAAATGCATCCTCTTATCCACAAGAAAATAGCACCTAACTTGAATAAATGACAACAGATTCTACAATTAGATAACTTTTTTTAAATTATTATTATTGTTTATTGTTTTGTAGTTACAAACAGCACAACCTACATAATTTTCAAATTTGAATAACACCCACTTTGAATTAATGGTAAATGGACCAGGACTTTTACACCACTGTTACATTCACCCATTCACACACACAAACACACACATACACACATTCAAACAGCGATTTTCTACACATTTCAGTGTATTCTACATACACACACATTGTACACCGATGACACATTTTGGGGTCATGTTAATGTCTACAAACATATTTTTTTTTTTTTTTTACAAATTGTTGAGCTGGTGTCCACAGATCAGGGATGAGTGAAAACTGAAAAGGATATGGTGCTCTACTAAACTGGAACAATCCTGTTTAGCCTGGCATGACAGTCTTAAATCTACAAGAAGGCCCTCAGCGTTGCCAGAGCAGCCTATTACTAGCTCGATAGCTCAATGTATTCCTGTAGTTCCCAGTAGAAACGATTTCATGAGCTTCTTTAATGATAAAATTCTAATTATTAGAGACAAAAGTCACCTCCTGCCCACAACTGGCACAAAGTTTTCCTCAAACACAGGAACATTAGAAACAGCCATAAAACCAAATATATACTTAGACAGTTTCTCTGCTCTTAGCGCTTCTCTATTAGACATAACCAATCTGTCCTTGTTATCAGGCTATGTACAACAGTCTTTTGAAATAGCTGTAATTAAGCCTCTTCTTAAAAAGCCTACCCTTGATCCAGATGTTTTATCCAACTATAGACTTGTATCTAACCTTCCCTTTCTCTCTAAGATCCTTGAGAAAGCTGTCGCCAACCAGTTGTGTGACTTTTTACATAATTATAGTTTATTTGATAATTTTCAGCCAGGATTTAGTGCATCATAGCACTGAGACAGCACTAGTGAAGGTTACAAATGATCTACTAACCGCATCAGATAAAGGACTTGTCTCTGTACATGTTCTGTTAGATCTTAGTGCCGCATTTGACACTATTGACCATCAAATCCTATTACAGAGACTAGAGCATTTTATTGGCATTAAAGGACTCACTCTTATCTGGTTTATGTCCTACTTATCAAATCGATTTCAACTCATGCACATTAAAGATGAATCCTCCATCTACTCAAAAGTTAGTCACCGAGTTCCACAAGGTTCTTGGACCAGTTCTATTTACCATATATATGCTTCCCTTAGGCAATATTATCAGGAAACACTCCACAAACATCCATTGTAATGCAGATGACACCCAATTGTACCTATCAGTGAAGCCTGATGAAACCAATCATTCAGCTAAACTTCAAGCATGTCTAAGGGATATGAAGATCTGGATGACCAGGAGCTTCCAATTATTGAACTCAGATAAAATTGAAATTATTGTGCTTGGCCTGCAACAGCTCAGAAACACATTATCTAATGACATACTCATTCTAGATGCCATTGCTCTGGCCTCTAGCACCACTGCGAGGAATCTTGGAGTTTTCTTCAATTAGGACATGTCCCTTAACTCCTACATAAAGCAAACTTCAAGTACTGCTTTTTTTTCACCTGTGTAATATTGCAAAAATCAGACACCTCCTGTCTCAAAATGATGCAGAAAAACTAATGCATGCGTTTGTTATTTCTGGGCTTGATTATTGCAACTCCTTATTATCAGGCTGTCCCAGTAAAACATTAAATACTCTCCAGCTGATTCAGAATGCTGCTGTGAGAGTTTTGACAAGAACCAGAAAGAGAGATCATATATCTCCTGTGTTAGCTTCTCTGCATTGGCTGCCTTGAAATCAAGAATACAATTTAAATCCTCCTCCTCCTCCTCCTCCTCACCTACAAAGCCCTTAATGGCCAGGCACCATCTTATCCTAAAGAGCTCATAGTACCTTATTATCCCAGTAGAACACTTCGTTCCCAGAATGCAGGACTACTAGTGGTTCATAGAGTCTCCACAAGCAGAATGGGGGGCAGAGACACCCTCTCCATGTTTTAGAGTAGGCCTAAAACCTTCCTTTTTGATATATCTTATGGATAAAACTTGCTAGGCATTAGTTCGAGCCATCCCCTCACTATACTGCTATAGGCCTAGACTGCCGGGGGACTTCCCATGATGCACTGAGCCTCCCTTTCCACCGCCTCCTCCTCTCTCCCTGTGCGCATTAACACCTCAAAAATACTTGTTACTAATGTCCTCCCTCTCTCCCACAGTTTTGTGCTTTCTTGTCCCTCTCCCCTCCTCCTGTCGCTTTCTGCAGGTTTTTCTGATGCTCCTGAGTCTGGATCCATGGTTGCAGACCGTCTACTGCCCCATGAGCCTGATCAACACCCACTGCTTTAATTATCATGATTGCTACTGTTACGATTTCATTTGGTTCTATTAGTAATATTATTAGCCCTGTTAGTATAACTATAGTATATATAGCTATTAGTCCCATTATTATGCTATGCTCTCTCTCCTCCCTCCTGCCCCCTCCCCTGTGTCTCTTGCTCTCTCCCCCTTTCTCTTTGGCTCTTCAACCAGCCAAGATCTGTTCAAAGTTTCTATCTGTTAAAAGGAAGTTTTTTTGTTGTCACTGTCACCAAGTGCTTGCTCATGGGAGAACTGTTGGGTCTCTGTAAATAATAACTATAAAGAGTCTGGTCTAGACCTGCCCATGTGAAAAGTTCCCTGAGCTAACATCTGTTATGATTTGGTGCTATATGAATAAAATAAAGTTGAATTGAATTGGATGGATACATCCTAGTTCTCAAGAAGGACCTAAGCATAATATGCATTTGTTGATTTCAAGCACAAAATTTTTCAATGACTGTCAGTGAGACTTATTTCTCTCCATAGAACATACATGACTATATATGACATAGAATATATTTTTGTGTAGTCATTCAAAATATTCCTCACAGTTTAAGTGTTCAAATGATTATAGCAGGTGGAGTGAAGTCATCCTTGGTGAAAGTCACAGTACCCTTTCAACTGAAAGGCCACAGATATAGTCATAACAAACATAGTATTGATGATACATAAACTCCATTACACCACCATGCAACATACTGCTCTGCCAGGAAGTTATAATAACATTTAAAGTTTACCCAACTGCAGAGATGAAATGAATACTTCATCTCAAAATATTCCATGTGTGTGTTTTGAGGGAGGAAAGGGTTATCTGTAGTGAACTGCTCAATATTTTATCACAGACAACTATACCCTCAAAAATGCTGTTGTTTCTGTAATCAGAAAGAAATGCAAAACAACTACAAAGAGGACTAAGTACCCCAAAATGTCTAAAAAGGGATAAAAAAATTACGACAGAGACAGAAAACTATTATGAAAGAATGTAAATCCACTACAAAGAGATGCAAAACAGTGACAAATAAAACTCACAATGACCTCAGAGATCCAAAATGACTACAAAATTGTAGAGTCATTGTTTTGTATTGAGTTTTGACAGTCTTTCTCTGATACGTGCCATCAACTCAAAGTAATGGTGGAAATTCCCAACAGAACACAGAAACAAGAAAAGTTTTTTTGGCTTATATTTAGAAACCAAATTATAACTGAACTATTAAATTTTTTATTTGTAGCTGGGACCAAATACAATCTATCACCAATAGGACCAAGAATGTAATTATTTTTTCCCTGTTTCCTTAAGAAATACAAAAAAAAGAATACAACCAGATTTTTTAACAGTATGAAAACCCAGTCAGACCCAGTATATTTAAGCCTAGATTATATGCCTTTTTACCTCTGTTTCTGCCTGTCACAACAATCCACCTGCAGTAAGTCACCTGCCTCACCCTGAAAGATTGCTTGTGTCCACTTCAGCCATTTGGATTCCCTACTCTGACGACCTTTGTTCTCTTTGCCATTGGTGGATTGAAGAGGAGTCCTGTTTGCTGCCTGTCGACTAATTCTAAGACTTTGGTAAGGGTTAGGGAAATCGGCTCAGAGTCCTGTACGTTTTGATCTGTCTAAGCACTAAGATAATTAACTCATTGTTTTGTTTCTCCCCTCTGTCTCAGTCTCAGTGTCTGGGTCATACCTGTCCTGGTAAATCACATAAGTCTGCTTAATTTGTCTCGACATAAAATTATAACAGGCCACACCTAGCCATGATATTAATCAAATTGTCATTTGTCCCATTACCTTTTGAGCCTCTGAAAATGAGGGACTATGTCTAAAAATGGCTGTAATTTTTGAACGGTTGAGATGACAATATTTGTGTCAAACCCCTTTAATTGAAGCTGAAAGTCTACACTTCAGTCACATCCTGATTCATCTGTTTCAGATTCATTGTTGTGATATTGAGATGCAAAGTTACCAAAGTTGTCACTGTCAAAATTATGAACCTAACTGTATGTAATTAGGAACTAAAAGCAGGTCAGGAAGATACAGTTTACTGCCTAAGGTCAGATGGCTTGACAGTTTAAATGTGTATTGTAAACAGCCCCTCCGAAATGTGTTCAAAACTGTCATACATCCATACTCATGACTGATTGTTGTGCAGGCCATACTGTGTACGTGACACCCATTTGTAAATGACCTGAATAGATTACCACATAGAGAATTCTGATGTTGGTGTTATATTGAATAGAAAAATTTCCCCGATAAACATTTTCATCTAGTTTTAGATGACAAGAATGATTGACAATTTAGTCTTGAGCTTTAGAAGAGATGCTGACAAAATTGTTTTTAGTCAAATTTTTTAGTAAATTAATATCATGATGGGGGGGGGGGGGGTGAAGGAAGAAAATTGCCTCCTTAACTTCCTTGCAATCTGTTGTCAGATTGGTCTAGATTTGCCAAGAGGGTGGGGTGAGGGTGGGGGTTTAAATAGCCCAAAAGAAATGGCAGCGTTCTAATTGTAGATTAAGTCAAGACAACTTAGGGAAAGGCATCATTAGTGAAACACAATGTGAAGGCAACATGGTAGTTGCTTTCTTTATCATGAAACAAGCCCTGATCATCCCAGACAAGTTGAGGGAATGAGAAGGTGGCAGAGTACTGCAGTGCTGAGGATGAGGTGTGGTCCAAGCTAAAAATATATATTTAAGTTTGTTAAACTCAAATTTTATTGAATACAATGACCCCTTCTAAAGTGCAATATACTAAGACTGGTAAAGTAATGCAATTAAATTCAATATGTAAAGTAATATTCTCTTAAATTAAATAGAAACAAATTCCAGGCTGATAATGTTCCTTTCTTGGAAATATCAGTTTATCAGCACACTAAGTACACACAATGGGCCTGAGTGATCAACCCCTCAGGCACCATCCATTCCCCCCCCCCTCCCAACTTAATTCTTCTCTGTTTCAGAAATGACAGACAGATGAAATAACCAGTGACTGTTCTATTTGCATAAATCTTGGTTGAAGCATACTCTAGAAATTCCCAGGGTATGTGATAATTTAACATGTCTCTACGCAGTGACACTGAAGGTCACAAAGCTCAGAACCAATACCCTCTGAGTGGTATGAATGACTGACTGGGCGGGGGGCATCTGTCGACTTGTTGATTAGACATGGTCACAACAGAAATAACCCAGGGGGTCAAACCCTGTGTCACACTTCTCATCTTACAGTGAACTGAGAGAAGATGCAGCATTTAGAGAGGATGGAGAAGATTGTAGGGGTCTTATTATTATGTCACTACTAAACAACTAGCCAGATATGCGACCTTGAAAGAATTTTTTTTTTTTTTTGACTGCCTGGATTTTGACCATTGTTATTAGTTGCGATAACATTGTACTGACCAGTTGGTCAAATATGTTGATGCAGGAAGAGTAGATATAGAGCAGATAGATATATTTATGTATATGTGTGTATGTATATATTTATCTGTGTATATGAATGTGTGTGTATATGTATACGTGTATATGTATGTGTGTGTGTATGTTTGTATGTGTGTGTATGTATATGTTTGTATGTGTATATGTATATGTGTATGTATTTATATGTATGTATATGTATATATGTATTGGTATATATATGTTTATATATGTATGTATATATATGCATATATATGTATATATGTATATACATGTGTATATATGTGTATATATATGTATGTATATATGTATATATATGTATGTATATATATGCATATATATGTATTCGTATATATGTATATATATATATATATATGTGTGTGTGTGTGTGTGTATATATATATATATATATATATATATATATATATATATATATATATATATATATATATATGTATATATATATATATATATGTGTGTGTGTGTGTGTGTGTGTATATATATTATTTAAAAGTTGTGATTTCATAATGAAACTACTTGAGTCCGTTTTGGGGGTTTTATTTTTGCATTTTTTATAAAATCATGTTCACTCATTACATTTTCCTCTGGTATTATATTATGAGTATCTACAGGCCTTCTGTTTAGCTACAAAAGTGAGATATTCTGCAAAGTACATATGCAATATTGTTTCATCAGTTAATTTAGTTAAATGTGAAATAAAGCTGACTGATGTTCCTCAGGTTTTACTTATGTTTCATGATCAGATACTTATGACTGGTCACATTAAATTTCTGTTTAACAAAGTTTACCCACATTCAGCCCTGAAAAATGATGTTATGTCATGTTTTTGATGAGGAACATATGTAAATATTGATCAGTGCAATCACAAACAAGCAAAGGTTGAGACAAACATTACAGTTTGTAGTTTTGTAGTGTGATAATGTACTGAAAATTACTGTATATACCTACAGTATAAGGTCATTTAGTTTGGAGGACCTACTGAAATTAATATATAAATTGTAGGAGACGGGGCTGGTAATGTATTGTACTGTACTAAGAACTCACTAAATATGTTGCACCAGCACGTATATCAATGAATATGGTGAATATTGGCATGCAAGTACCAGTGCCATACTTCTTGCCCAACAGCAGTGTATTTTTTTCTGATGTATTTCAATTTGGTTATTAAAACCATAACAGTATTTAGTTACATTTATTTAGTGAGCCTTCCATACAAATGATACAAATGAATGAATAGCCAAACTTAGCTACTATTGACTTCTATACTAGTGTTGGGCACAGTCTAAGCAAACATAAAGTTAAAAAACAAAAAAGAGTAAGATGAACTGTATTTTTCTTGAACAGCCAATTCAGTATGAAACTAAATTTGGTTGTGTCTGAATTGTAAGCACATGAAAGTTCATACCACCACTTGGACGTTTTCCACCCTGGTTGAGAAAAATGAAGAAATGTAAATACCCTTGGAAGTGGGGTTGACAGCTCTGATGATGACTGGGAAGATCCAGTGAGGAGTGAGAATGTGGTAATGAAGATGTTGATCAACACTGATGAAGACCAGGAGAAAGGATAATGGCAACTCATACTTTTAACAAACCACTTAGGACTTTGTAAAACATTTCCAAAACAGGAAAAAAATTTCTGATCCTAAGTTTGTGATACCCTATAGTGAAAGTACTATCCAAATAAAACAGATTCTAATTGTTTTAAATAAGATATTGGCCAGAAAAAGGTCCATGTCAAAAAGAGAGTTATTGTTACTGTATTTCACAGTAATGATCTTATGCTGAAGAGAGCAGCATTAATGGGATTGGCAGTCCTCCTGGCTAATGAGTAGGAAAAACTATCTGGGGGGTCTGACCTTCTGAACACCTGTGATATAGCAGAGCCTGTCACAGTGTGATTATCAACATGACACCCTGGTTCAGTACAGGCAGCCAGCCAGACAAGGCTAGGAAAACTGTAGACCTGATGGAGGATGTCATAGAGCAGCATGAGCTCTATTTCTGAGTTCCTACATACTATTTGTGTGCTATTTGATCAATTTCCTTTGCAGTCCAGCCTCCCACTTTTCTCTCTTGTTACTCCATTTTGCCTGAAGATGGTAATGTTGTTTGGTCACTCTGTCTGTCCATCTGTCCAATACTTTGCTCTGTTAGGGGCCCTGTAAGCCTAAACACCCAGGTCTCTCACATACAGTACAGTCATTTTCATTTAACTATATATTGAGTATATGCTCACTGTTATACTTATTTGTTGTACCTCCTGCAAATATACAATTCCTCTCCCAGAGTATGTCCACATTAAGCTGGTTAAATTTGAAAATGTATCTTTTTGTCTCTGCTTTAGCTCTCCATTCACATAAAAACAGCATTTTTCTCTCTCCAGTACAGAACCTTTCCAAAATGGCCTCCAAAGTATGCACATCTAAAAATGGCATTTTGGTATTTCAGTGTGAATGGAGTAAACAGCTCTTTTCCAAAATGTTGACTGAAGGATAATTGTGGCCAGTTAACAAGGGCAATTACCAGATAGGACTATGTTGCACCATACAAACATAGTGAGTTCAGACAAGTTTGGCTCAGTGAGAGCTGCCCCATCACTGGAATACACTACCTGTTGAGTTAAGGATGGGGTACCTTTTACATATATTTTAAATAAACATTCAATTTATGGCTTAAAGCAAACCAAACTTCCAATCGAATGTAATCAAACCACATTATTACTGACACTTCCATTTTAGTCACTCATGTTTGTATCTGTTGCTTTTGCATTGTATAGTATTGTTGTCTGTTTTGTTTGTTCCTAACTGATCTCTATTATACTGATTTTTTTGTATCATTTTGTTTTCTTTTCAGTGTTGTTACTCCAGTCATAGTTGTGCTGTTTTGCCTCTTTGTTTTGTTTTGTTTTTTTTATAAACAATACATAATAAAACAATACATCTGTAGAAAAATTGTGATTAGTCACTTGGGATAAATCATTTTATTCTAAATATAGGCTGCTACCTTACAAACTGGCCAGGGGCAACAGATGAAAATTACCTTGTAACTCTTGCTCATTTTTTTCTGATGATCAATTATTACTATCCATTACCAGACAATTAATCAAAAATGTTTTTTTGTGATCACCTGAGCTTTCTTCTAGTTCCACAATTTCTCTTGTATGTGAAAATAAATTCACAGATTAATGGGCAAAATGATTAACATGGAATGTCCTGAAAATTCCTCAGATTACTGTTTGTCTGAAACTCAGTTGTAACACTTATTTCACTCAGAGGTTGTTCACTTTCACCAGAAGTTGTTTCTACATGCACCTCTAATTGAGCAGGCTGTTTCTGGGTTTTAAATATAATAATAACACTGTTCATGAGTCCCTACACTGATTGCCTAGAAGCACCTTTCCCCCCATTCCTTCCATTGACAGAAACAATAGCTGCTTAACCTGAGACAAGATGTTTGTCAATATACAAACAAACCTAGTTAAGAATTATTTACATAATAAATATCATTATTTGGTGACAATGTGATGTCATGCATGAGGGGGGCCAGTGTGTAGAAATCTGTTCAAATGGTAGAACACTATTTTTCCTACTTTTATAGCCCTTCAATCAACATCTTTGAGTGCAAAATCAAGCACAAAAATAAACCCGAAATTTTCAGTTATGACACACTATTTTTCATTGGCAAGACAAAGCTTTTTGTTTCAGAAGTTTATCAATCAAATATTGTTCTCATATGCATATTTTTATATTTCCATTAAATCAAATTACCACAAAACCGTCAATACAAAGAAAAGCTGGATCATGCGAAAAGCATTATTCCAGCCCAGAAGTATTGGTTGGTTTTGGATCTCTGTATTCAATGTACCTGGTGGGCACTTGGAGTTGACAGGGTACATATGCGATGTACAGAGTGTGGCTTAACAGCAAATATTAAACCCTGGGGCCCTCCAGTGGGTTAACTGGACATGAGAAGGGGTATAGAGTATATGTCCAAAACATGCCTAGCTTAGCATAACGTGTGGAATTATTTGGAAACTGCAAAGTCAGCTCTGTGATAAGTGAAAAAAAGGTTTTTTTTTAAAGGTATACTGAGATTGTATACTTTAAAAACCTTTTTGAGCTTACTACTGTGACCAAATGAAGTGATCATACAAGACAATAACATATCTACTATACAAATAAATCCTTTCTTCTTAAATTTAGATTGGACATTGGACCAGCTATTCATTCTAATAATACATTTCTGAAATGACTGTGTGGTGTGTTTTGGTTCTTTTTTCACCATGGAATATTTTGGTCTGACCTTGATTTTCAAATGTAGTTTCTTTGATAATTTTTGGTTTTTGAACTATATTTTCTTTGGTCTCTTTATTAATAGGAAAAAAATGAAAAAAATACTTTGTGTTCAATTTATGAACTTCTCCTGTCCTTGGTCAGTGGCAATAACCATGAATGTATATGACATCATGACTAAAATGTTGACACAAAGCCACAAACTGGGCATGACCATCTGCATAAATTCTGTAGTCGACATTGTTCAAGGACCAACAAGCCTTGTCTTGAATGTATGGATTCTGGATGAAAAATTGTGTTTAACAGTTAGTAATGATAATAACATGCTTTATTTTTACAAACAGAAAAACTCATCCTCTTATTTAACTTTCTGAGATAGAAATAAACTAGTAATTCTGAGTTAATCAAAAGCTGTTATGGTCTTTCAACTGCTATCAGCCTAGTTTTCGGGGGCATATTCAGATACTTCAAATGCAGGGGTTAAAGTGGTATTTGGCAGCCGGGGGAACCCTAGGGATCCATATACATCTTGGGTGAACTGACACCTGTACTTAGAGCTGTCCACTTGTGATCGGATTACCCAAGATGCATGTTAATGCCAGGTATGAACAGGGCCTGAGATCTGGTGTAGCAGGCGGAGGGGCATGTAGCATACTCTCATTTATGGATTTCCATTGGTCCCTATGACCAGTCCAACTATGGATGAGGACGTAAAAAGGACATTTGTTAATTGTGGGGTAGGGTTATGAGGTTACAATATTCTTTGAATTGCTGAATGAGTATCTTTATGGCAATAGCTGGAAAAAACGCTGGGCCTACATATTAATCTAAGGTCCTGGTTAGCTGTTCCGGATTGTTCCGGATTGTTGACCTCTGTTTGCATGTCCAAAGGCTGTAAAAATATATTGTAATTCATATTAATGGCCTTTGCTGTAGTATCAGGTTCTCTGAGCTCCATGAGTATGAAGTCGACAAATTATGCCTAGTCTAATTTAATTTTTTTCCACCAAAACAGTGAAACCTAATTATAGTAATTCAATTTTAAAAAGACCATATGGAGCAATGACGTCTCACAGGGTATTATTATTATAAGGTCAGCATAATCAATAGGTCAGTGTACTATCAGCTCAGGGGGAACACTAGTCCAAAAGGCTCCATTAAGTGGCATGTTTTCATTTGCCTCTGATTTATTTCTGCTTGCATTTTAACCTAAGGTATTATGACAAGAAGTAATGTAAAATTAAGACTCTGAGATATCTTGCAATATTAAGCTAATAATGGAGAGTTTAATTATGCTGTAATAGGTCAGCAGTCCCAAAATGCAAACAAACTACACTACAGTAGTATAGAGTAGTATAGTATAGTAGCATAGTATTTGGCTATAACTACAGTACATAGATGTCAGTATGTACGTATATGGTAGCACAGGAAACACCCTCCACTGTTTTGTTTCAGGCATTCCACCTTATGCTGGAAACGGGGTGGCAGGGATATGCTCTTATTCAGCCACATCAGCATTTAAGAGGTCCAGCACTGAAGTTTGGATTTTATAATGCCCTGCTTATAGTTGGTGTTCCAATTCATCCCAAAGGTGTTGGATGAGGTTAGGTTAAGGTCTTCCACAGCAAACTGGGAAAAGTTTTTGTTTGGAAGTACTACAGCATACAGTATGTGAATAAGGTTCCATAAAACCTTTTTCCAACCTTTGTGGCTCCCTCTGGAGAGTGAAGTCAGATAAATTGCATCAAGTTGATTAACTTATATTTTGGTTATAATTCTGTCATTTAACTCAAGGATATTTTTGAATGCAGAACTTATAAAATAGTAATCTCACATTGTGGCATTTCATTTACTTACCCTGAGTAAAGGTTCAAAATAATCCCTCAACCTCCAGTGGAAAACACCAAAGTTGTTACCTTTTTTAAAAATGCAATAACTCATCATTTGGCCATTTGGGCACAGGGAAAACAAATATGATATATCATAGCACAACTATGATATATCATTACCTTTTAAATTAATATAGTGAACTTTTTGTCAAACAGTTGCTTATTTATACATTCAATGGTTATAGGACAGTTATGTGTCCAGCTAATGAATTCAAGTCACATATCTGCTTGCTTTTAGCTCTGCTTTTGGTCTCTACTGACTCCTGAGCAAAATATTTGGCTCTTTAGCTCCTAAATACTCCATTATAATGACCCTCTAGTCTCTAACTGTGTCAATCTAGTGCTTGTTGTTGTCTGTTAGTGGCTTCTTATGTCTTTTTCTCTGAAATTTTCTCTGAAATAGCTGCCTTTGTTAGCTGAAAACAATACTATAAGAGTGATGGAGTAAATCAAACAGACTGCTTTGATTGCTTTTATGCTGGTTTGCCATGTAATTTTTGTTTTATCATTGGCATGATATATATTTAATTAACAGATGTAATCAGTGGTTAAATGTAACAAAAATGGTTGTATACTCAAGAAAATTTTTATTTACTTGATTTCTGTTTTATTCCACTTTACACTTGTGCCGTGATACATTTCAAATTGCTCAAGGGTCGCCCACTAATCAGAAGGTCAGTCATTTTATTCCCGGCTCCTCTGGTCTACATGGCAAAGGGTCCTGGAGCAAGATACTGAATCCCAATTTCCCCCTATTGTATCAACAGCGTAGGAGTGACATTAAAGTGCTCTATGTTTAGAAGAAGCACTGTATGATTATCAAATTTACATACACGCTTATAAAATACGATACGTTGTAATTGATTGAAATACCCAACAGTATAGGTAGTTAAAATTAGCTTCACCTCCAAAGTCAAAATGCGAGTTACACATTTATGAATCTATAATGAGAAACTAATAACATAACAATATAACGCTCACAGGGGTTCTTGTTTTGTATCAATACTTGATACTTGAGTACATTTGGCTAATTACACTTCTATTCATTTAGATAAGTGATCGTTTGAATGCAGGACTTTTACTTGTAACTGAGTATTTTACATTGTTCTACTGCTTAAGTAGTCTAAAAGATATGCGTAGTTCTTTGACCA